>VDFB02012211.1:191433-212456 GCA_007258455.2 Sequoia sempervirens | reverse complement strand
CTCTCCCTCTCTCCACCTCTCTCCCTATTGCAAACATAACATAAGCCTATTGATAATGGAGCTTGATTATCTTCCTAATTCAGAGGTTTTGTTTCAATCATGTTTGGATCCTTGTAATTGGATGCAAAGTTGATTTGAAGTTATCACTTCTCCATTGATACATTTGTTGGAGCATATTATGCTGCCCCTTGACAACCAAAATCATTAGACAATGTGTATACAAAAGATGTGAAATATTTGCTCCATGTCTCCATGTCCATGTCCATGTCCACCTCCATGTCCATCTCTATCTCCCTCTCTATCTCTCTCCCTATCTCTATCTCCTTACCTCTCCCTACATCGCTCTCTCCCCCCTCTCTCTTTCCCACTATATTTATCTCTCAACCTCTCCCTCTTTCTCTCCCTATCGCTCCCTATCACTCCCTCTTTCTATATCTCCACTTCACCTCTATCCTCTCTCTATTTCTCTCCCTCTCCCTCCCTCCCTATCTATCTATTTATATCTCTCTCCCTCTCCATCTCTATCTCCATATCTCTCACTCACTCACACACACACATGCCTTCTCTCTCTCTCTCTCTCACACACTTGCTATTTATCTCTCCTTATCTCTATCTCTACCTCTCTCCCTTTCTCTTCCCATATATCTATATCTCTCTCTTCTCTTCCCATATATCTATCTCTTCCTCTTTCTCTCTCCCTCCATCTCTATTTTTGTCTCTACTTATCTCTATTTGTCCATCTCTTTTTCTTCCTCTCTCCCTCTCTCTATATCTCATTCTCTCTCTCTCCATCTCTTCCTATTTATCTCTCCCTATCTTTCTATATCTTTATCTCTCACTCTACTTCTCTCTATCTCTCTATTGAGCTCTATCCATTTGTCTCCCTATTCATCTTGCTCTATCTTCATCTCTACCTTTATCTTCCTCTCTCCCCCTATATCTCTAAACATGTCTCACTCTCTATCCATCCATTTCTCTCCCCTTCCCTCTTCCTAGAACTTTATATTCATATCACTTTGCCTCTCTATCTTGGTCTCTCCATATTTCCTCTTCCATGCCTCCCTGTATCTTTATATCATTATCTCTCCATCTCTCTCTACCTCTCTCTCTATATCACTTCTTATCTTTATCTTTATCATTGTATCTCTCCCTCTATATATTTATCTCTTCCATCTCTATCTACCCCTCTCTCTTCTTTCTCTTTATCTCTCTTTCTCCTCCAGATATTCCCTTCTCCATCTCCATCTCCATCTCCACCTCCATCTTGACCTCCATCTACTTACCCCCTCTCTCTCTCTTACCCCCTCTATCTCTCACTCTTTCTATCCCTATCTCTCTCTCACTCTCCCTCTCCCTATTGCAAACATAATATGATCCTACTGGTAATGGAGCTTGATTATCTTCCTAATTCAGAGGGTTTGTTTTAGTCATGTTTGGATCCCTATAAGTGGATGGATAGTTGATTTGAAGCTATCAATTCTCCATTGAGACCTTTGTTGCACAAACAACATCATTTGCTAAATCGCCTACCAATTGACTTCATGTACTGCTCAAATGTATACATAAAAATAGTCCATTTTTTTCCCTAATTGACCCTCCATGCCTCTTTGGTGTACCCATTGCACAACACGGTGTGATTGCTAGTTATAATATTTAGATCAATAAGTCACAACATAGTTTTGAAAATCAATCATATCTTGAATTATTTGGAAATATTTTCAAATCTACTAATCAAAGGTTTTTTTTCTTAACTCAACAGTGGCAATATCAAGGGTTTTTGTCCTAACTTTCCAAGATTATTTAAGTTTTTCGTCCTTAAAACTCGGTCCACTTTGGAGGGTTATTGTCCTCCTTGATCAATATTTGGGATTTCATCCAAACTTGAGAAGAGAAATAAGGGTTTTCATCCTTAATCTCTCATGAACTTGGAAGGGTTTTCATCCTCCCTATTTGCAAGACACTTCCTCAATTCAAGACTGATTACTTGATGTATTGATAAATTTATTTCTATTTGGTTGATTGATCTTTGCTGATTGACATTTCTTGATGGATTGATGAGTAAATGCTTGAATGATTAACTGCTTGTTGGTTGATTGATAATCTCTTCACAATGAAATGATTCTCCCTTTATATCTCATATATGAAGGAGTCAACCTTTCACATTGGAAGGAGTCACACCACTTCTAATCTAATCGCTACCATAGGCTTTTAATTTAATCATTCCTTATGCTAGTGTCTCCTTCATTGATGCCACCTCTATTATTATTTACTTAAGTTTTTTGGAAAAAGCTTTAATTCCTTTACTTCTGTGATTATTCTCACCCTTTGAACTCAGAAGAAGTGAGCAGCCTGATGTCTTTGGTGGGGCATGACATATCAATGTCTTTTAGTCAAGTATAGTAAAAATTATCTTGTGTTTCCTATGTTTTTAAGTAGGTTTGTTGCTATATTTGAATGTTGAATACTCTTATTGATTTTCTTGCCTCATGTGTATATTTTCTTTCATTTTCACAACGAATTGAATTGAGTAAATCAGTTTGAATGTCTCTAATTTGGCTATCAATGGCTAGTTCTTTATTGTTTACATTTTAGCATACATGATTTCCACCGATTAGTTAAATTTAAAACTGAAAATAAAATTTGTGACTCACTAGTGAATGTGAATACTAAAAATGTTGGTTAGGTTTTTGGAACTAGATTAGATTTCTCAACATTTAACCTGCACAAAAGATGGGAACTCTGCTTTGTACGTTGGCTTCAAAAGATGGTTGTAGCAGGTATTATGCGAGCCTACTTTGAACCTCTTTCATTAGTCTTTGGTGTGATTTTGGAACCCAAGTAAAAGTCTAATCTTGGCATTCTGATAGTTGACAACCATCTCAAGAAATGACTATTTGTTTTACATTCTCCCTATTTGCTATGTCGTCTACTCTTATAAATCCACTTCTTTTTAGCTTACTTTTCATGCTTCCTATGTGGGCCGAATAAAAAGTGAATTTTATATCAAAATGAACTATAAACGATCGAGATTCTTAAAGGATAATTTGTTAGCATCAAAGTTTAGTAATTACAAAAAAAAGCTATATGTCTTCAATTAGTTGACTGTCAATTACTCAACACAGACTTAACTACATGACCTACTGAATTGGTAATTGATCAAAACGTTATTGCTATATATGAAGTTAGGCTTCAATTCAGCATGATAATATAAGAACATAAGAAGACAATGAAATGAAAAAATAGAACATTGTGCAACGGTCATATCTATTGATGGTTGGGGTCCTCCTCTTGACATCACTCCTGACTCCGTTGATGTATGGGGGAAGAAGGATGACAAAGACCCTCCTGGATCTGTTAGCACTGCTCTGGCCGTCTGATGGCCTTTTTCTTGTTATGTTTGTTAAAAACTTGATCATTTAGTTTTTCTGGGTGTGGCCCATATGACTCCGGGGGTGTGCCTTTTTACCACCCATTTTTTTTTTGAATATATACTTTTATATTATTAATTAATATAGATAGCTGACTATTCATCAAAAAAAAATAAAAAAATGAGGCCATGAATCCTAAAGGGTCGTTTTTCAATTTGACTGTGGGTCTAAAAAATTTCTCTGTTAAATTGATAATATCCAAGGTTACAAATTCAAACTTTACATGAGATTTAAAAAAAAAAAAAATTGGGATCTATATTTCACAAAAAATGTACAAATATTTCATTGAGAGATGATGGGGTGTGTTCTTTGGATCCTACTTTCATGCAAATAAAATATTATCTTCATTTTTAGACATAATTTTCAAGAGTACGCAGTGAATTTATACCATTTGTTATGATGGACACACAATCTTTATTCTTAGTTGGTATAAATTTTCCACAGTCCATCAATTAGCCCAGTATTTTTTGATCGATGTTTCGGATCACATCCGTGATCCATCATTAGGAAGAGGATCACTTTGGGTGTAGGTGAATGCTCTTGTTTGATTTGGATCTTAATTTTAGATTGAGCAAATATATATATATTTTTTTTCATTTTATGTTAAGTTTAATAGTTTTTTTTTCAATTTATTATTATTATTATTATTTTTTCTTCTCTTCCATTCTATATATATTAACACACTTTTTTTTTCTTCTCTTCCATTCTACTAATATTATATATTCATTGGATGCAAGTGAATGCTTCTTTCAATTTGGACCCTATTTTTAGACTAGTATATGTTTGTTACCTCCTTCTTATTATTCTTGTTTTTTCTTCCATTTCATTTTTAGTCCCATAGCTTTTTTTTTTCAAATTTTATTATATGTTATTCCTTTTCTTCTTCTCTTCCATTCCACTAATACTATATATCATCACACATTTTTCTTTTCTTTCTACCTACACTATATCTTGTAACAAATTTGTAATTGTATAATAATATTATAAATTATGCAAGTCATTTAAAGCTACAAGATTGAGTATAGATGCAATTTAAGCTACAAATTTGAGTAAATGAGATTTATCTTCTAATGAATAAATTAGTATATATATGTTAAATACAATTATTTAAAAAATATTGAGGAGTTATTTTATTTATTTAAATAAATTTATTTTTTAAAATTATTATTTTTAATTATTTTTATTTGAAGAGTTATTTTTGTGTGCATAAAGAATTATTTTGTGTGCATAAAGAATTATTTTATTTTTCTCTAGAATTATTTAAGAATTTTATTTATTTAAGAGTTATTCTATAGTTTTAGTTTTTTTTAATATGTCAATTATGTTTTAGTTTTTATATACTCGATCACGAAATAATGTTTCATGTCTTGTGGCTACATGAGAATGCCTCTTGACATAATAAGAAAAAATTTATATATTTTGTGTAGTGTTATACCAATTTAATTTTGTGAAGATTAACTTCTCAAAACAATGTTAAGGTCAGATGGACAATTCACTCCATTAACATTCTATAATAATTTGGATGAAAATACAATATTAGAAAGAGGGTAGACATCAATGTTGTACCTCTTGTATTGACATTTGAATTTAACAAATAATAAAACTTTGATATAGATGTATGTGAAGATACAAGGTAACTTGTATGGTTATTTGCTAGGTTGGATTTTTAATTAAATATA
Source organism: Sequoia sempervirens (assembly GCA_007258455.2). NCBI lineage: Eukaryota > Viridiplantae > Streptophyta > Pinopsida > Cupressales > Cupressaceae > Sequoia > Sequoia sempervirens. The sequence continues at coordinate 207,349 of VDFB02012211.1, read as the reverse complement.
AAAGGCACGAGTGAGTACACGTTTGGGTCCACTATACATGTTATGATATTTCTTGTAAATATTTATAAAAATTAGAAGTATAGCACACCACTTCAAAGGGGCGACCTCCAATAATTAGATAATAATATATGAATTCATAAGAGTTTTCTTATTTATATGGATAATTATATAGGGATGCAACCCTCCATTCTAGTTAAGAGGGGTTAAGGTATTAACTAATGCAAATGTTAAGATTAAGCATGCCACAAGTGTTTATCCTTAAATTATACTTAGAAATGTATAATATATACTTAGGAATATATGATATTAGTGTCATAACATTCTCATCCCCTTCAAAAAAGAATTTCCCTTAATGTTTAACAATTTTGAAATCTTTTTTATGGAGTTTTCATCATTCCATGTTGTGTCTTCAATTATTAAATTTTTCACTAAAGTAGGAATTCAAAGATGGCTTTATTTTGTAAATGTTTCAATTGTTTCTTAATGATTGCCTTAGGTTCTAAAATAAAGTTATATTCTTCATATAACTCAAGCAATTCTAATTGGATTGAAATATTGCATATATGACTCTTCATGAGTGATTTTGTTGAGCTCTTTGTAGTGTGGGCATATATTCCATGGATCATTCCTTTTGTTAAGAATAAGCATAAAGGAGAAATAAGCACCTTTTTTGGGATAAAAATTACTTTTTGGTATTAATTCATTGTCATGATTATGGTCTCTGATTACAGGGACAACTTCATATTCTTGAAATAATTGTTGATGGTGTTGAATAATCTCTTGAAGTTTTGGTCGATCTTCAATTGTCACATCTCATGCTTCCATAAAATGTAATTGTACCCCTATATTATAATAAAATTTCTTGATAACTTTCTCCATCCTATGGGAGGTAATGGATTGGGTTGGTAGTGATTGCATCCATAAAATTTTATACTTTTTTGCATGTGTACTAAATGCCATGGATAAGTCTTAAAAATTGAATGGCATTGTTCTTAGTTGTTTAAGCCATCACACACCCAAAACTACATCCACTCCCCCAATAGGATAGCAACACTTTATAAATCTAGAACTGATAAATTTCTATTGAGAGTTTTATATGACAAAATTTACCATCACAAGAGAGTTTTTCCCCATCATCTATCATGCCAAAAAAATGATACTAGATGAAACAAAACAATTGAGTTTATTAGCTAATATTTTATCAATAATGTTATGTGTACTACTAGTATCAACCAACACTTTCACATTTTAATTTTTAATATAACCAATTACTTTGAGTTTTTGTGGTGCATTTGTTCCATTCAACCTTATTCTTTTCCTCACTACTAGAACACTTATGACCCCTTGAGCATTTTATATCACAATTCCAACATAGGCCTTTTTCTCTTTTCTTTGTATCTTGTTGAGGAGAGAGATTACTAATTTGTTTTAGGTTAAAAAATTGTCTGTATTTTTGTTAGTAGGATTAGTCACATTTTTATCATTTAATCTTATGGTTTCACCTTGTATGAAACTTTAGTGGTGTTTTGTTTCTCAATATGCAATGTTTTTTGCATAGATTTCCTAACTATACAAGGTTCCAAAAATAAACTTCATGCCAAATTTGATCTTAAGTCCATTGATGTACGATTGTAGCCTTTTGTAAGGTGTCACCTTGGGGTATCTAATTACCAATATCAAATTTTAAATATCATATTTAGGTACAAAACTTGATTGTTTTAAGTTTTTTAGCTAGAAAAAATAGAGCTTCCAATGCATGGTTTCTCATAGAAGTTTTTTAATTCATTACTAAATTCTTTCCAACTAAACATTTATCCTTTCTTGTTACTCATCTTCCATTAGTAGCATTCATAAATTCCTAATTCTAAATATAGTAAGGCTATGTCAACCATGACATTATCTAGTATATTATGAAGTTTACGTTATTGTTCCATGAGGATTATCCATCAAAATTATGGATGTCTATTCTTTGTAGGTTCAATCGTTGAGTTTTAAAAGGTGCTCCTATCCCTTGATATTGTTTGTTAAGATTATACCCATCTTGGTGGTTTTGTTTAGGCTTTAATTCTAATAATAGTTCCTTCTTAAACCTAGATCCAAACCCTAATTTAAAGATATTATTATAATGTCATAAATTTCATCCTATGCAATTTCACATTACATATGCCTTCCCCTTTAGTTACTTGATTAAGATAATTATGTTCTTTAATTTCCATTCAATCCAAACCATATTTCAACACATGACATGTCTAGCTCCTTGATGATTAAGCATGATTTTTTCTTAGGCAGGTGCAAATTGCAAAGACGTCCACACACCATTCTTGCATCTCATAAAAATCTATGACTGTGTTAGTTGTTGGGATGTTACACTTGTCATGTTTTGGCAGTGTAACACCTTTTCCAACCAACACTTTCATCAAGGACTTCTCGGGCATGCAATTTTGAACCAAGAACCCTCCTCCTCCCTCTAGAATCTAGATCTTTGGAAGGAGACACAATTCTCAAGTATTCTACAATATTCTCCATCTCTCTTATGTACATATCTTTCAAAAAATTCTATCTCTCTCTCTCATTGACATCTTTCATAAAAAAATCTATTGTTCCACCATTGCTACAATCACATTGATATCTAGCAAAGCTTCGTGGTTATCATTCGAGGGAGTCTCTTCCACCTTGAGGATTTTTTTTACTTCTTCATTACACCAATAAGATACTTTAGTTTTGTGCTCAAGAGTGGTAACTCTTCAAGTTTTTATATTGAACATACTATATTTATTTTGTTAGCATATTGTTATTTCTGTGGTTTTATGTCTATTTCTATCATCTTGTCTAAGGCTACCCATGGAGGTGGGAACACCAAAACAAGGGTTTGATTGAGGAAAACTCCTATACAACCACCCAACCCCTCTCTTTGGTCTTATGTGTGTAGGTGTAGGTGAAGGAGATATTTGGAGAGAGTCTTTGATCTTGCTGAATATCTTTGGTGATATTCTAAACTCTTCCTTGTCATTTTCATCTAAATCCATTTAACATTTTCCTATCACTTACTCTATATCTTTTTTACATTCATATTTCATATCTTTCATGTCTAGAACATTGTACAAAGTGTTATGAGTTTATTTGTGATAATTTCTATTTTTTATCCATACAAGACACTAGTGCGATGCACCTTCATTCGATAACCACATGTTAGTCCTGGACAGAGAGATTTCTAGGTTATTCGAGAAACCTCTGTGCTTTGTACTTTTGGTTTCTTAAGTACAAAGGGTTTAGATAATTTTTGTGCTCTATTAAAACACACATTCAATTAATTAATAGGTAAACTTGAAGGTCGTAGTTACCTGACCTATGCAGAGGGTTGAAAATTGGATCCTCGAAGGATTTAATTATCCTTCATAGTGATTCAATTTTCATATGATACATTTTGGTGAACCTGACGTGAACTTTCCCTTTGTAAATCTTTCCCCAAAAAAGCATTTAAAATCTTCAAAAATTTGTCGTCTTCTCTTTCATTTTCTTCTCTCATTTTCTAGAGTTTACAAGGTTGCACATTTTTGAATACTCTTCTATTAGCTTTACGACCTAGTATATGAATTCTAGACATGTAGTTAGAAGAAGCTCGAGAGCTACCATACCTCAAGACTAATATAGTCCCACTAGACCTAGCCTGATGTTCTTTTGGAAATCTAGATCCCTTTGGATCTCAACCGATCTTTGGGAATTCTTCTACTTCAAACTATCAACCAAATTATCCTCCTCAGTATCCTCCTCCTGTAGATTATGAGGCTACTCTTAGGGTCCCCTTTGAGCAGGTTTAGTCTTTGGAGGAGAATTTGAAGCACTTCATGAATATTTCCTTAACTGCTACAACCTATTTACTCAAGCCACCCTTATTATTGGTAATCTAATAGACTTACTCATCTCATATCATAAGGGGCTTGAGTTGCTTCATGAATTAGCAAACATAGTTGAGACTCATGTACCTTTATACATGTTAGTCTTGAGTCAACCTCATGATGCTCAATCAAATGTCACTAGAACCTAGTTGAATATTTTTATGCTTGAGGTGCCTATGCACATGGTAGATGCTAACCCTACTATAACTCCTATGTCTTCTACTAATAATACAAAATCCATTTATGTGCCTCCTATTGATCCCATAGTTAATGTGTCTCACAATCCTTTGGGTTATAACATCCCTCCTCCACCTAGTTCTACACCTCAAACTTTAGCAGTTCAAGCTTTTGCCACAATGGCTAGTCTACCTCCCCCACCATCTAATCTTATTTTGAACACCCTATTCCAAAACATGGACCAAATGCAGTCTCATCTTGCTAATCTAACTAATGTTGCTACATAATCCACACTTTCTCCTTACTATCATCACAACCCTCTTTCTTTGAACATCTTGAATGCTCTTATGCCCTAAGGGATCAAGATACCTAAATTTGACAAGTACAGTGGTAAGGGAGATCCGTAGATACATGTTAATTCCTTTTCTGCTATGTGTAGTGATTTATTGCTTCAAGACCATTTGTTAAATTTTTTTTCCCATGATGGACCTTAAGGAGACCACATTGAAATGTTTTTTCTCATCACCTGATAATTCTATCTTTTCTTTTGATAAGCTCATGAATCAGTTCTTATAGTGGTTTCAGGAAAACATTGGCCTGAAGGTCACTATCACTAATCTTGTCCATTGTAAGCAACAAACTAATGAGAAGTTAATTGATTTTATTTCTCATTACCAATATATCTCTTCAAAAATTTCTTATGCCTTTCTTCATCATGACATTCAAATGATGTTCATTGGAAGTCTCCATCTGACATTAAGGGAAAATGTCTCCTTAATGAAGGATCCTTATTTTGCTCATCTATGTACTATGCTAAAAGATTATCAACATACATTGGCCTAGTATGTGGGTTTTGCCTCATACACATGTCTTGATAATTTTAGAATTGTATATTTTTTCAGAGGGTCAAAGAAAAACAAAGCAATGGATAATGTGGTAACTATTCCTAAAAAAATAAAAATAGTACACTTAGATCACAACATAATTGGGTTTTAAAAAAAATATCTGATTCTTATTTAAGTGTACTCCAAAATTTATTAAAAGATAATTTAATCACCCTCTCGGAGATTAGATCACTCCCCAACAACAAGCCATACCCTAGTTGGTATGATTCTTCTAATTTTTACCAATAGGTCATCAAATTCTTGGGTATTACATTGAATATTGTGTGTTCCTGAGACATGTAATTCAAGATCACATAGATAGTGGTAACATTCAACTTGATAGTAAAAAGGAATTCAAAAATATATGTCATGAAGGCTAACAATCAGTTCCATATTTGCACATATCCTTTTTGTCTCATTCTTCTAATTTTATCACTACATCTTCTTCTACTCCACCTAATGATGTTGCATAAGTGAACATGGTATCCATTACTTTGATCTCCCCTCCAAGTTAGAAGGTTAAGATGCCAAAAATATATTTCATGCCTAATGACTTTCCTTATCATGGGGAATACTCCCTCTTTACATTCCTGCTCAAGTCAATGGTAATGTCATCACTAGTATTATGGTTGACCCTACCAACAGTGTCAATGTTATAACAAAGGAAAAAAAATTCATTGATGGCCTACATAGGACATTTGAGTTATGCTGAGTGTAAGGCTACAATTCATACATGTGATGATCTTTCTCTTTCCCTTCTAGGATCTATTTCTCTATTGATCCTTGTGGGACCTAATACTATTTCTATAACATTTGTTGTGATAACAGAATCAAAATTACCTAGAGTGAGACTAGGCATTCCTTGGCTATTTTCCATAAATTCTATCACTTATGTTGTCCATAAGTGTCTGAAGGTTCTTCATGAGGGTATTATGTAGACTATCCATGATACTAGATATAAGCCACTAGTGTCATGTGGGGGATTTTGTCTTGATCATTTATGGCCTACTCTAGTGGGACCCATGCTACCCTGCAATGATTTATTGTACATAGCATATTATAACTATAATATTGGGGGCTTAACATCTAATCCAATTTCACCTCCTTCTTCTTTTACAATTATTATGCAACAATATGTTTTATCTTCTGGGACTTCTTCTTTGGGAACTAAGGACAAGAATTCTCCCTTAAGTAGACCTCCTCATTCTTCTAAGACATCAAAATATTCAATAGTGCCTTCTACCCCTTAACTGATGAAGGGTGAGTACTCCCCTTACAATCTTAAACACAAAAACAACATATAATGGCACAAACAAAATGCAAGAAGGAAAGTGCAAATATTTTCTATTATCATTGAAATAAGAATGAAATTACAACATTATATATTCCATCACATGGGCTTTTTGATTACATAAATCTACAAGTCTACAAATCGAAGCCACCATCTACATTATTCTAGCATCCCTTCTATAGTCCCCCTTCAGATCCTTTATTTGGAAGCTGTAACCACCCTAGAATCTTCTGGAAAGTGTAACTTCCTCAAGAAGATATTTTGAAATTTTATTAATTTTGGTAGTACAACTTCGTGGGGTCATAATTTTTGATCTGACCATTGGATTTTCTATTATAATACCTTTTTCAGAAAGCTCTTGAGAAATATTCTGCCAAAAAGTAGGGCCTAAAGGCCGACTACTTTTTTTTTCCACCAATTTTTAGGCCCATCCAAAGCCTCTAAGTGCCTCAAAATTGACTCTGAAGATTTTACTAGGATTTTCAAAAAAATGAAATTTTAATATCTCTCAAATGACAAATGGTATTGAAGTGATTTCTTCACCATTGGCTTCAATTTACCATTATGGAGATTTGTGCAAGATTTCATGTCCAATCGTGCATAAATGCAAACTTACTAAAATAGTAACCCTACCAAATTTAGCCCTTATTGAAAATAAACAACATTGTTTTGGGTGATGCAAGATTTCTCTTACACTCTGGATGCTCCTACATGAAGAACGTGTTAGAATGATGCAAGACGATTGAGAGATTTGACCATTCAAAAATTTTAACAATATAGAAAAAAATATATCATGAATAGGTAATATCATTATCTTAATAATCAATCTTTTACCTTTGTGTGAAGCATTTAGCAACTAGTCTTTCCTTGTGTCTTTCAAAACTCCCATCATTGTTATACTTAGTCTTGTAGACCCATTTAGTACCAGTAGCAAGACAAGAGACTATTAGAAAGTTGATTTCACTTGTATCTCAAAAGAAATGGAGCATTCATGTGAAAAGTTCTTTCTTGAATGGGTACTTAGAAGAGGATGTCTATGTGGAACAACCACAAGGTTTTGAAGTGCAAGGAAAAAAATATCAAGTATACAAGTTGAAGAAGGCTTTGTATGGGATCAAACAAGCACCAAGATCATGGTATGCTCGAATTGATGGATATTTTCAGAGGAATGACTTTCAAAGAAGTAAAAGTGAACATACCCTTTACTAGAAGCAAGAAGGTAATGATATTCTATTGTAATTTTGTATGTTGATGATTTATTGTATCTGGGTAGTAGTTCTAAGATGAAGGATGAAGTCAAAATTACTATGATGAATGAATTTGAGATGAAAGATTTAGGTCTCATGCAATATTTTCTAGGAATGGAGGTTTATTAGAATGAGAATGAAATTTTCATTTTTCAAACAAATCATGCCAAAGATATGTTGAAGAAATTTGATATGGTTGTTTGTAAACCAACCTCCACTCCAAGTGCTCATGGAATTGTGTTGTGCAGAGATGATGGTTTTAAAATAGTTGATGATACAACTTACATAAGTATTGTTGGAAGCTTGATGTTTCTAACCCACACAAGGCTTGATATTGCTTACTCAATTTCTCTTGTTTCAAGGTACATGACAAAGAAATTTGAAATACATATGAAGGTAGCCAAGAGAATTTTGAGGTATGTGAAAGACTCTATAAATTTTGGTATACATTACTACACTTCTAAAAGGTTCAATATTGTTGGTTTCAGTGATTCCGATTGGGGAGGTAGATTGGATGACCAAAAGTATACATCTGGAAATTATTTTTCTTTTGGTTCTAGTTTAATTTCTTGGATCTCAAATAATCAAAGTATAGTTTCCATTTCTTCCATAGAAGCAGAGTATGTTGTAGTCACCTAAATAGGTACACAAGCATTATGGCTTAGAAAATTTCTTGAGGAAATTGGAGAGAAACAAATTTCCTACAATTATTTTTTGTGATAATATGAGTGCCATCAAATTGGCCAAGAATCCAGTACACCATAGTAGATCATCTACAACCAAAACACCTATCACAAATGAGAGATCAAAGTAATTGGTTTTCTATGAAACCAAGAGAGAAATGATGAATCCACACGGGGATCACACAAGAATCTAATATGGAGATTATCCTGCAATTGTAGTTGAATTGAATGGAATTATGATTGCAATAAAGGATCAATGCTTATAAAAGCATAAAAAATCAACCTTATATGATTATTTGATTAGATTGTGACAAGTGTCTTAATTTCATGCAATGAAACAACTTAACCTATATTTAATCCAATCAAATAAATAAAAAACTCCTAAGTTTAGCTTAAGTGAGTAAAGTAATAAGAAAATTAATATTTAATTAATGATTAATTAATTATGAAGTGATGTCCTAATTACTCCAATAGAATCAAAGGATAAAACTCTATATTTTTGTATAAATCATAGTTTTACTTTCATTGCAAAGCGTTTATTTATTTTTATTTTGCAGTATTATTTCAATTCTTTGATTTTTTTTATTTTTTTGAAAATTAATGTAATTGTATATTTTTAATTACTAATAAATATATTATGGGTATTATATCAACTTTCTATTTATATTAATTATAAATGGTTCAACTTGATGATATTGTGATTTTTTTAAAATTGTCAATGCATACTTGTCTTAATATAGAAAAAAGAAAATCCATGGAATTGCATGCAAGAGCATGTAGAAGATAAAGATAGAAATTATGACTTTGTTGGAGAATGCCAAGATCAAGAGCATGAAACAAACTTCTACAAGTGAACAAAATAAGTGCAATAGTATGTCTATCAATATAAAAATGAAGTGTGTAAATACAATGAGGAATTTTTCTTATATAGGCAAGGTGGATGAGGTGAGTAGGAAGGAGACAATGATTGACTACCCCTCCAAAGATGAGACACTTGTGAGATCACTTGAAAAGTGTGAGAAAATGTCAATATGTGTCTCAAATCATGAGGACACATGTATCAACCATATGAAGTGAGACAAAATCAACATAAACCTAAATATATTTAAGCTAGGTGTGAATAAGTCAATCCTAGAAAGTAATTTTAGCTAACTAGGTATGACAATGAATCTATTTACACTAACATCCCCCTTAATTGTAACTTAGGGAGTAATACATCATGATGATGAGTCCCAACTACTAGGTCATGTTAGGTACTCATGTATAAATTTCTCATAAAGTGGAGTAAAGGAGAAAAACCCAATAAGAAATAAAACCCTCTCCAAAAGAGAAATCATCCAATGAAATAAAATGTACAAGTGAAGAAGATAGAAGGACTCATTATGACCCACCAAGGACTATTTCTATCACATAAGTACATGAAGTGTTCCTCCCATAGGAGAGAAAAGAGAGAAGGTCTATGTGACCTCCCTAGAAAATGTGAAGTGAACTCCATGTGAGGAAATGCTTCATCCCAAAACTGATAAGAGAAGAGAAACCATACAACCTCCCCTCAAGATGATGCTTGTAGTGCTAGTAGATGCTTGACATTAGATGTTGAAGATGATCCACGAATGTTGAATATTTCCCCCCTTGGAAAGAAACAACACCACAAATGTGTGCATGATGACTTCCCATTCCAGATAGGAATATGTGGGAAGTAAGATGAACGTCTTTGAATGATGCACATGATCCAAAGACTAAAATGATTCTAATGATTTCTTCAAATGATGCTCGAAGATCTCCATGCCAATGCTGATGTGTGATGGATGTTGATAAGATGGATCAGGTACCATATGTGATTCTAGAGCATGGACCATGGATGTATGGTGATATCTAGACCAATGTGAATATGAAATTGCTGTAAATAATGTCAACATGGATGATGACAAAGCCAAACAAGTCAACTCATGAATACTTGCATAATCTATCATGATAGAAGTTGATGTAGTGAAAGCAAGAACAATATCCAAAGATGGCAATAGTGATACAATTTCATCGAAGCTAACATTAAATAGAAAACACATGTCCTTAATGGTGTCATCCAAATATACAAGATGCGATTCTAAAAACAAAAAATGTGATTTTCTGGTAGATATGCATCCTTATATGGTGGATTTGGAATAATGATAGCAATAACTTGATGCAAAGAATCATTGGACTTTTGAATGAGTCAACACTAGATTCAGATGTAACAAGTCTTGTGGGAGATGATATCTCAATGTAAGCCATCCAAACACATTGTTCATCCCTAAATGATGGTGTCTCGACATATGAAAAATTTACTGCCATCAATTCATTGACAAAAAATTCACCATCAACAATTCATCGTGGTGGAAAATTCATAGAAGGAAAATTCATTGTCAAGTAAAATTCACTGCCAACAATTCACCACGATGGAAAATTAACTGCATTAATATTTTTAATAAAATCAAAGTTTTCAAAATATATATTAAAAAATATTAATGCGGTTCATTTTCCGCCGCAATGAATTGTTGGTGGTGAATCTTACTTGGAAGTGAATTTCCCTTCGGTGAGTTTTCCGCCATGGTGAATTGTTGGTGGTGAATTTTTCATTGGTGAATTGCTAGCGATGAATTTTCCTAGAGCCCGATGTCCCACAAGATGTCTAAGTGAGACTAGATGATGTTTTTGCATGTGTTAGAATTAGAGGATTAGGTAAGGCAATACCATGATTAACAATAATTGCTTTATTTCATGAATTTTATGAATTTGACATTCTTTTGTTGTATTCCTTTTCTTTCCACAATATCCACATTTGATTTTCCATTTATTAGGAAAATTACAAAGAATACTCAAATGAAATGGATTTAGTGTGAGAGACATGATCACATGAACAAATAAACTCAAACAAAAAAACATCTAGATTTCCCCCTTGATGCAAAGAACTCCCCTAAAATGATTAGTGTTGATTGAAGCCCCCCAAGAACAATGTGAAAGAAAATTTTACAAGTTGTGAAGATTAGATGCCTAATCGATCATTTATAATGCATGGTTATTTTTACAAAATAGGCTATCCATATATGATGCAGGAATGTAATTGGTTGGAAAATAACAAAATTGCAGGTATAAAGCTTAAAGAAATATATGGGCTCATGAATAGAAATTCAAACCTTGCATAAGATTTGAACAAAAAATGGAAGTTGAACCTAAATGGTAAACAATGGAACCAAATTTTCAAGCATAACTAGACTAGCATATTGGAACCCAAACAACCAACATTTAGATGGTTATTTTTAATGCAAAGGCTACCAAATGTGAAGAACAATAAGAACCCACTCATTTGTAGTATCTGTGAAAAATATTATTCCATTATGCATATTTTTTTCGATTGTTTCTTTGGAAAAGAAATTTGGAATACCTTCAAAATAGATATGTTGAAACATGGGAAAAGTAAAGAGGAAAGAAAATTAGATATTGTTATGGGAAAAATGCAAGGCCTTGATAAAACTAACAACCTGTTTTGGCTAATCTTACCAACTGAAATTCTATGCTTTATTTGGAAAGCAAGGAATAAGAAAATCTACTAGGGATGTAGAAGATATCTTACCAAGTTTTTGAGAAAACTCACATTCTACACTATTTACATGTAGGCATCTATGACTATCCAGGTGTCCAAAGAAAAATTCAAAAACCTGATGGAGGAAGGAAAGGTAGAGATCAACAAACAGGAAGTGGCATTTGAAAATCAGTGATTGTACCATAAAGAGAACTACAATCCTAAGAAGAGTGGCTACCTTAACAAGATATTCCAAGATCCCAGTAGAGCTGCTAACAAAAAGAAAGAGGAAGAAGATTAGGAGAGACATATATTTTGTATATAGTTTTATATTCACAGATGTAACAGTTTTTTCTTTTATGAAGTAGAATATAAAGATGAAGACACCTATATGAGGTAGCAAATATGAAGTGGAGTAAAGTGGTAGTCCCTTATATAACGGGAATTACTAACAACAACACCTTAGATGCTAGTATACACTACTGTGTCTTTAAACTATAATGAATACAAAAAAAAGGCTATCCATATCTTAATTTTACATGCAAAATTAGATTCCTTGCGAAATTTTGATAGAAATAAAAAAACGTTTGCAAAATTTTGATAATCAGGATGAAAATTATGCCCTGTCGAAATTTACTTACAATGTTGATTTTAGAGGTTAATAAATGTTATTAAACAACATAAAACTTAAAATGTCAGTGATGGAACTAACTTTACGTTGACTATTTACACTTGAAAATTCAATGTTCCATTTGCAAGTTATAACAAAATGAAAAAAAAAAAACCCTTACAAATTATGAATAAATAAAAAATGGCGAGACCCCCTTTTACAACACTTTGATGAGTTGACGGTCAACTAACTACTAAAGAGTTAAATTCCAAATGGAAAACTGATTACAAATCACGTGCAATAGAGGTGACAGAGACCAAGTCAAAGGTTCTCGCGCCGTTGAAGTTTTTTGGCACCCATGTGAATCTTTGAAGTTTGTTGGCACTCATTTTTTGTGATATTAAGCACCTATCGAATGCCTTATGAAGACAAATGAAACCGCCTGGAAATGTAAGCGATCAATCACCAAGGGAGTTGGTAGTTGATGGAATCTCATAGGGTTTAAGCTATTTAGAATCACAAATCGAAGGATGGACATCTAACTTAGAGTATACATAATAATTTTATGTTCATTACAAAACATTTGAAACTCTTTAGCTTGTAGTTGATTTTAATTATTTAATTTTGAAGTATTTTTATTTTTTAAAATTAATATTTTAACTAAAGTAAAACATTTGATATACTTAATCAAGGGGAAAATAATGGTATATAAATAAACATAATTTATTTAATATATACGAAAAAATATTTGGATTATGTATTTTTATTTTTATATGTTAGATTAAATATTATGAGAGAGTGTATATCTAAATTAGAAGTTATCATTTAGTTAAAATATCACAAGTAAATGATCCAATCCATCAAAATTATAAGGAGAAATAAAAATTAATCATTGCTATATGATATAATAATAAAAATTCACCATTCTTACTATTTAAATACAATCAATTTTCTAAAACCTTTGAATATTCCAAATATATTGCAAACTGATTTAAATAAAAAATTATTTAGACAAGGCAAGCACAAGGAGAAAGACAAATCAAGCCCACTTGAAAATATAACTCCAACTCTCAACCATTATAAAGTGGAGTCGAGATACTTTTTCGAAGGATCTCTTTATGAAAAAATATAGAAACACATGATTACATACAAATGGGGTTTATTGGCCTTTCGAAGATCATTGAGTACCACTTCATCATGCAATATATTCCTATGCTTATCATTTATTTCTGCTACTTAATGCACAGTAGGCTTTGGGGACAATTTTTCTTTTAACAAATAAATGTTCCTTTCCACCTCAATCTCCATCTTTATCTCTATCTCTATCTCCTTACCCCTCTCTCTCTCTCTCTCTCTCTCTCTCTCTCCCTCTCTCCACCTCTCTCCCTATTGCAAACATAACATAAGCCTATTGATAATGGAGCTTGATTATCTTCCTAATTCAGAAACATAACATAAGCCTATTGATAATGGAGCTTGATTATCTTCCTAATTCAGAGGTTTTGTTTCAATCATGTTTGGATCCTTGTAATTGGATGCAAAGTTGATTTGAAGTTATCACTTCTCCATTGATACATTTGTTGGAGCATATTATGCTGCCCCTTGACAACCAAAATCATTAGACAATGTGTATACAAAAGATGTGAAATATTTGCTCCATGTCTCCATGTCCATGTCCATGTCCACCTCCATGTCCATCTCTATCTCCCTCTCTATCTCTCTCCCTATCTCTATCTCCTTACCTCTCCCTACATCGCTCTCTCCCCCCTCTCTCTTTCCCACTATATTTATCTCTCAACCTCTCCCTCTTTCTCTCCCTATCGCTCCCTATCACTCCCTCTTTCTATATCTCCACTTCATCTATTCTCTCTATTTCTCTCCCTCTCCCTCCCTCCCTATCTATCTATTTATATCTCTCTCCCTCTCCATCTCTATCTCCATATCTCTCACTCACTCACACACACACATGCCTTCTCTCTCTCTCTCTCTCTCTCTCTCTCTCTCTATTTATCTCTCCTTATCTCTATCTCTACCTCTCTCCCTTTCTCTTCCCATATATCTATATCTCTCTCTTCTCTTCCCATATATCTATCTCTTCCTCTTTCTCTCTCCCTCCATCTCTATTTTTGTCTCTACTTATCTCTATTTGTCCATCTCTTTTTCTTCCTCTCTCCCTCTCTCTATATCTCATTCTCTCTCTCTCCATCTCTTCCTATTTATCTCTCCCTATCTTTCTATATCTTTATCTCTCACTCTACTTCTCTCTATCTCTCTATTGAGCTCTATCCATTTGTCTCCCTATTCATCTTGCTCTATCTTCATCTCTACCTTTATCTTCCTCTCTCCCCCTATATCTCTAAACATGTCTCACTCTCTATCCATCCATTTCTCTCCCCTTCCCTCTTCCTAGAACTTTATATTCATATCACTTTGCCTCTCTATCTTGGTCTCTCCATATTTCCTCTTCCATGCCTCCCTGTATCTTTATATCATTATCTCTCCATCTCTCTCTACCTCTCTCTCTATATCACTTCTTATCTTTATCTTTATCATTGTATCTCTCCCTCTATATATTTATCTCTTCCATCTCTATCTACCCCTCTCTCTTCTTTCTCTTTATCTCTCTTTCTCCTCCAGATATTCCCTTCTCCATCTCCATCTCCATCTCCACCTCCATCTTGACCTCCATCTACTTACCCCCTCTCTCTCTCTTACCCCCTCTATCTCTCACTCTTTCTATCCCTATCTCTCTCTCACTCTCCCTCTCCCTATTGCAAACATAATATGATCCTACTGGTAATGGAGCTTGATTATCTTCCTAATTCAGAGGGTTTGTTTTAGTCATGTTTGGATCCCTATAAGTGGATGGATAGTTGATTTGAAGCTATCAATTCTCCATTGAGACCTTTGTTGCACAAACAACATCATTTGCTAAATCGCCTACCAATTGACTTCATGTACTGCTCAAATGTATACATAAAAATAGTCCATTTTTTTCCCTAATTGACCCTCCATGCCTCTTTGGTGTACCCATTGCACAACACGGTGTGATTGCTAGTTATAATATTTAGATCAATAAGTCACAACATAGTTTTGAAAATCAATCATATCTTGAATTATTTGGAAATATTTTCAAATCTACTAATCAAAGGTTTTTTTTCTTAACTCAACAGTGGCAATATCAAGGGTTTTTGTCCTAACTTTCCAAGATTATTTAAGTTTTTCGTCCTTAAAACTCGGTCCACTTTGGAGGGTTATTGTCCTCCTTGATCAATATTTGGGATTTCATCCAAACTTGAGAAGAGAAATAAGGGTTTTCATCCTTAATCTCTCATGAACTTGGAAGGGTTTTCATCCTCCCTATTTGCAAGACACTTCCTCAATTCAAGACTGATTACTTGATGTATTGATAAATTTATTTCTATTTGGTTGATTGATCTTTGCTGATTGACATTTCTTGATGGATTGATGAGTAAATGCTTGAATGATTAACTGCTTGTTGGTTGATTGATAATCTCTTCACAATGAAATGATTCTCCCTTTATATCTCATATATGAAGGAGTCAACC
>VDFB02012211.1:121141-182446 GCA_007258455.2 Sequoia sempervirens | reverse complement strand
CATTGAAATGTTTTTGCTCATCACCTAATAATTCTATCTTTTCTTTTGATAAGCTCATGAATCAGTTCTTACAGTGGTTTCAAGAAAACATTGGCTCGAAGGTCACTATCACTAATCTTGTCCATTGTAAGCAACAAACTAATGAGAAGTTAATTGATTTTATTTCTCATTACCAATCAATCTCTTCAAAAATTTCTTATGCCTTTCTTGATCATGACATTCAAATGATGTTCATTGGAAGTCTCCATCTGACATTAAGGGAACAAGTCTCCTTAATGAAGTATCCTTATTTTTCTCATCTATGTACTATACTACAAGATTATCAACATACATTGGCCTAGTATGTGGGTTATGCCTCATCCTCATGTCTTGATAATTTTAGAATTGTATATTTTTTCAGAGGGTTAAAGAAAAACAAAGAAATGGATAATGTGGTAACTATTCCTAAGAAAATAAAAATAGTATACTTAGATCACAACATAATTGGGTTTTCAAAAAATTATCTGATTCTTATTTAAGTGTACTCCAAAATTTATTAAAAGATAATTTAATCACCATCTCGGAGATTAGATCACTACCCAACAACAAGCCATACCCTAGTTGTTATGATTCTTCTAATTTTTACCAATAGGTCATCAAATTCTTGGACATTACACTGAATACTATGTGCACCTGAGACATGTAATTCAAGATCACATAGATAATGGTAACATTCAACTTGATAGTAATAAGGAATTCAAAAATATTTGTCACGAAGGCCAACAGTCAGTTCCAAATTTGCACATATCCTTTTTGTCCCGTTCTTCTAATTTTATGACTACATCTTCTTCTACTCCACCTAATGATGTTGCATAAGTGAACATGGTATCCATTACTTCGATCTCCCCTCCAAGTTAGAAGGTTAAGATGCCAAAAATATCTTTCATGTCTAATGACTTTACTTATCATGGGGAATACTCCCTCTTTACATTCTTGCTCAAGTCAATGGTAATGTCATCACTAGTATTATGGTTGACCCTACCAACAGGGTCAATGCTATAACAAAGGAAAAATTCTTCATTAATGGCCTACATAGGACATTTGAGTTATGACGAGTGTAAGGCTACAATTCGTACATGTGATGATCTTTCTCTTTCCCTTCTAGGATTTATTTCTCTATCGATCCTTGTGGGACCTAAGACTATTTCTATAACATTTGTTGTGATAACAAAATCAAAATTACCTAGAGTGAGACTAGGCATTCCTTGGCTATTTTCCATAAATTCTATCACTTTTGTTGTCCACAAGTGTCTGAAGGTTCTTCATGAGGGTATCATGTAGACTATCCATGATACTAGATATAAGCCACTAGTGTCATGTGGGGGATTTTTTCTTGATCATTTATGGCCCACTCCAGTGGGACCCATGCCACCCCGCAATGATTTATTGTACATAGCATATTATAACTATAATATTGGGGGCTTAACATCTAATCCAATTCCACCTCCTTCTTCTTTTACAATTATTATGCAACACTATCTTTTATCCTCTGGGACTTCTTCTTTGGGAACTAAGGACAAGAATTCTCCCTTAAGTAGACCTCCTCATTCTTCTAAGACATCAAAATATTCAATAGTTCCTTCTAACCCTTCAACTATGCTTAGCATAGGAAAACGAAAGGTACATGCATTGTCGAAGTCGAAGTTCCATTTATTTGAGCTTCCAATTCTTCATGATATCCATTGCCCTACTATATATGGCAAGGGTGATTGGTCTTCTTTGATTGGTCCTTTGTGTGTAGCTCTATCATCTTGACCCTTGAGGGTTCCTCCTTCCCAAAAGGAACAAAGAGGAAAGGCATCTATAGTTGAGGCTAAGGTTTCAACACCTTGGGCATCTCCTGTTCCACTTGTGGGGCTTGCCCTTTCCTCAAAAATGATTGCAAAGATGAATTCACCAGTTGAAGAAGAGGCCCTGATGTCTTTGTAGGCCCCTAGTCATGTTTCCCATCTTCGTTGGAACCAACTTTCACATGAGCATAATCGTAGTCAATGTGCAATGGCAAGGGAATGCAATACCACACAAAAGATCAAGGATGAGTCTTCTATTTTAGCTCCTGAATATTCTTTTGTTTTTGATCCTGTTCTCATCTTTCCTCTAAATTCTTTGAGAGATGCGAATGAACCGCACCCTAAAAGGGTGCAGGTATTTGTTGCTCCCTCTTTAGAACCACCTCTTATCACTTCTCTACCTCATATTCCTCTATTTTTACAGCCCATAGACACGCCTCATGTAAAGATCATGTCTAGTATGGCCCTATCTTCTATGGTTTATGTGAAGACCTCACACCAACCACCTAAGTGCAAGCTTGAGAATGACCCCATTCCTGAACTTTTCCATAAGAAGTCCACTCCTTCTGCTCCTATTTCTTATTCTATTCTTTTCATTGAGGAAATTTCTTCTTCACTAGAGTTTGTCATTGCTCCTCTTTTGAAGGTTGGAATTGAGTCTCCTATTCTTCCACATCCTAAAATTGAGTCACCACACTCCTCTTTGGAGAAGTGTATGTTTGAATCTTTGGAGGATATTCCAGCTTTGTCAACTACCTTTACAAGATCATTTACACTTGACTCACAAGAATTGGTAGATGGGAATATTGAGGCAGCCTCATCTATATCCCTTGTTGTAGGCGAGATGCTCGGTATTACCTTAGATATTTTCCCTTTGAAAGCTCAACCTCCTTCCCCCTATGATCTAGATTGGGAGGAGGATGACTTGATGGGAATGATCAACTAGAGCAATACCCTTCATGTCTTTAGATTAAAGTATGCATGTTTTTCTGTGCTCCCCCATACTTGCTTGTATATGTTTATGGTCTCTCCTGGAGGACCCAAGATACCCTTGTAGGTACTTGGATACAAAGGAGACAATATGTCATACAAATTCCTCTATTTGTATCATCATTCTTCTTTTGTTGTATTTTTTTAAAATCTAGGTACGCTGCAAAGAATTGGGGGTATTTAGACCTTCTTCCACGTTGATCCAAAAATGAGATTCCACCACAATTACTATCATTGGTATACGTGGTGAATTTTTTTTATTTGTGTTTGATAGAGTGTACAACTAGATTGATCATGCCATGATTTTTATATAATATTTCTTTAATTTTTCTAATTGTTTCCCCCTTCTAGTGGATCCCTTGCCAAATATTTTCTTTTTAGACCACTTTCCTATTTAGTTTTGCATTAAAAGAAAATATACCAAACAAAAGCTTTGTAGGACCTAGTTTTTTCTCAACACCTCCCTATTGAATCATCAACCCATATTGTTCCAAATTTGATGTGTCTAGAACCTAGAACCTCAACCTCCTTAGAAAACATGTTTGATTGATTAGTGGAATAGTGCTATAAAGTGTAGTTTTCATTTCCTTTGAATCTATGGCCATCGACTATCTCATTTTCACTACCATCATATGGAACCACCACCTCAAAGTTTGATGAAGCCACTATTGTGATAGAATCTCATGCCTTTGCACCTAATTTATAAATAAAGGTGGTTGAGATTCATTGGTAGAAATTAATTATTAATAGCCAACCCCAAAGGTGCTTAGATTAAAGCTCCCTTGCATGAACTCAAAATGGGAGATCATGTTTTCAAGGAATTTTTTAATCTCTTCATGCTCATCATACTTTCTAGGCTATTAAGAGAATTTAAAAAATCCACCAAATCTTGAATAAGCTTCTTGATATCCTCAAGGCTTTTTTTTTGTTATTATGCCTAGGTGTTCAAAGCCCAAACAAACTCCTTATAATTGGATGATGATTTTCAATAATATCTTAGGGTTTCCCCTTGTAGGATTTTTCATTTTCAACATGTCTATTATGATCAAATTCTTACTATTGTTTATATTCAAGAAGTTATTTTTGTTAGGAAATAATGCATTCAACCCACAATCTTAATCCATTTCCTACATAACCCCATGAGAGATAAGCATGCATACAAGTAACCATAATGCATAGATCAAATAGATAATCCACAAGATAACACAAGATATTCCCTAGGAAAACCCTCAAGAGGGAAAAACCCAATGTCCAAAAGTATCCATGTACTCCATCATATTATTTAGTAATAAAGCATACAAGAGTAACAATGAATACCTATGAAGCATAAAGCCTCTCCAATGCATCCTCATGTGTCCAAGAATGAATCCACACATCCCATGCCATGATTCACATATGCACTCCTCAGAAAGACTCAATAATGACAACCCACTCACTCAACCAACCTTCACCACTAAAAATGTGCTTGCTTTTATAGATTCAAACTCACACAAGTACAACCAAGTGGTAAGATAAAACCATGTACCACAAAACCATTTGAATACAAAACCACTAACCCCTTATTTAATATTGGGTACTAATTTTTCACTTTTTAAATATTCCCCAATATTAAATTATTATCACATGTTTCCCACACATTAAATAATAATACAATGTTACAATACAACATAAAGTGGTCCCCAAATAATTACCTAGTGTGATTAACCATACCACCTAGGTGTATCACAACTAAATAATTATTTAATTACAACATTATAATAAATCAAATTATGGAATGGTGTACAACACCATATCCCAACATTATCCCACTTGTTGTATACATTGCATAAGGGATCAATCAATGAAATACATCATCATATCCATACATGAAACCACATGAATTTGTAACATGCTCTCATGCTCCATCAAGATTCCTGCAATAAAACCAAAGTGACCACCATATCAAGTAAGAACTCCTCTCATCCTCCAACGTGCCAGCTATGGAAAAAAAGGAACATGGAAAGGTGAAGATGCACCAATCCAAGAACACAAGCATCAAATCCAAGTGATAAAAAAAGCTCCAAACAAGCTGTTGTCAAAACCATTTGAATTATATTTTTTCTAACTATTTTTTTTTAATGAAACAAAAATAAACATATAGCTTATTGTATAAATCATAGCTTAATTTCATTACAAATCATTTGAAATTATTTATTTTATAATATTGTTTTAATTTTTTAATTTTTAAATATTTTTCTACCTCTAAAATTAATGTAATTATATATTTTTTAAATTATTAATAAATATATTATGGTCATTATATCTACTTTCCATTTAGATTGATGTTTTTAACTTGATAGTATTGCTAAATTTTTAAAGAACAAATGATAAAGCTCTACCTTTTTGTATAAATCATAGTTTTACTTTCATTGCAAAGCATTTGAATTTTATTTTATTTTATAATATTGTTTCAGTTCTTTATTTTTAATGTATTATATATTTTTTAATTAGTAATAAATATTATTGGTATTATATATACTTTCTATTTATATTAATTATAAATGGATCAACTTGATAATATTGTGATTTTTTGTAATTGTCAATGCAAAAGTCTTAATATAGAAAAAGGAAATCCATTGAATCTCATGCAAAAACATGTAGAGGATCAAGATAAAGATGATGATTTCATTAGCGTGATCAAGAAATAAAATCAATACTTAAAAATTGAACTTTTTTGAGATCAAATATCTACATGCTCTTACATTTTTTTTTAAATTATAGTTATTTTTAAGGAAATAAAGGATAGACATCTAATTTAGTATAAATAATAATTTTACCTTCATTACTAAACATTTAAAACTCTTTAGTTTGTAGTTGATTTAAATTATTTAATTTTGAAGTATTTTTATTTTCTAAAATTAATATTTTAACTTAATTAAAACAATTGATGCACTTAATCAAGGAAAAAATAATGGTATACAAATAAATATAATTTATTTATTTTATATACAAAAAAAATATTTAGATTTTTTATTTTTATTTTTATATGTTAGATTAAATATCATGAAGGAGGATATATATAATTAGAAGTTATCATTTGGTTAAACTATCACAAGTAAATGATCAAATTCATTAAAGTTATTAAGGGTCAAATAAAGATCTATCATACCAAAAAAATTAAACTTTGCTAAATGATACAATAAAAAATGATCATCATTCTTACTATTTAAATACAACCAATGTTTTAAAACCTTTGAATGGTTCAAATATATTGTAAACTAATTTAAATGAAAAATAATTAAGACAAGGCAAACAAGAAGAAAGACAGATCGAGCCCAGTTGAAAAGACAAATCCATCTCCCAACCATTATAAAAGTGGAGTTGAGATACTTTTATGAAGGGTGTCTTTATGAAAATATAGGAAAACATGATTACATACAAATGTGGTTTATTGGCCTTTTGAATATCATTGAGTGCCACTTCATTGTGCAATAAATTCCTATGCTTGTCAATCTATTTATGTTACTTAATGCACGATGGGCTTTGGGACCAATTTTTTTTAACAAATAAATATTCCTCTCCACCTCCATCTCCATCTCCATCTCCATCTCCATATCCATCTCCATCTTCCTCTCTACCTCTATCTTCATACCCCTCTCTCTCCCTCTCTTGCTTTTTGCCCCTCTATCTCTTCCTCTTTCTATCACTACCTCTCCTTCTCTTCGTCTCTCTCCCTATTGCAAACATAACATGAGCCTATTGGAAATGGATCCTAATTATCTTCCTAATTTAGAGGTTTTATTTTGGTCATGTTTGGATCCTTGTAATTGGATGCATAGTTGATTTGAACTTATCACTTTTCTATTGATACTTTTGTTGGAGCATATTATTTTCTCTTGGAAGCCACATTCATTAGGCAATGTGTATGCAAAAGGTGTAAAATATTTGCTCCATCTCTATCTTTGAATCTTTGTCTATATGTCTGTCTATCTATCTCTCTTCCCCCTCTATCTTTCCTACTATATCTATCTCTCAATCTTTCCTTTCTATCCCTATATCTCCCTCTCTCCCTCTCTCTATCACTCCCTCTTTCTATATCTCTACTTCACCTCTATCCTCTTTGTATTTCTCTCTCTCTCCCCCCCTTTATATCTATTTATATGCATCTATATCCCTCTCCCTCTCTATCTCCATATCTCTCTCTCTCACTCACACACACACACCCTATTTCTTCCTCCTTATCTCTCTCTCTCTCACTCCCTATTTCTCCCTCCCTATCTATATCTATATCTCTCTCTCCTCCCTCTATCTCTCCCTCTCTCTATTACTTGTATCTATCTCTCTATCTCTACCTCTCTCTCCCTTTCTCTTCCCATATACATATATATATCTTCTCTTCCCATATATCTCTCTCCCTCTTTCTCTCACCCTCTATATCTCCCTATCTCTATTTTTCTATCTCTACTTATCTCTACTTGTCTATATATCTCTCTCTCTATGTCTTCCTCTTCCCCTCTCTCTATATCTCCTTATATCTCTATATCTCTATCACTCTATCTCACCACCTATAAATATCCTTCTATCTCTCCATCTCTTCCTCTTCATCTCTCCCTATCTTTATCTTTATATATCCCTCTACCTCTTTCTATCCCTCTATCTATTTTTCTCCTTCTTCCTCTCTCCCTCTATCTTTCTCTCTCCCCCTCTCTCTAGAAATCTCTCTCTCTCTACATATATATATCCATATCTCTCCATCTCCCTCTTCCAAGACCTCTATATCTATATCTCTTTTCCTCTTTATCTCAATCTCTCCATACTTCTTCTTCCATTTCTCCTCTATCTCTATATCGCTATCTCTCTATCTTTCTCTAGCCCTATATCTCTCCCTCTCTCTCCCTCTCCCTCTCTATATATCACTTCCTATCTCTATCATTATCTTTTTTTCTCTCCCTCTATATTTATCTCTTCCATCTCTATCTCTCTCCCTCCTCTTTATTTTTATCTCTCCCTCTCCTTCTCCCTATCTTTCCTTCTACATCTCCATCTACTTAGCCCTCTCTCTCTCTCTCCCCCTATTGCAAACATAATATTATCTTGTTGTTAATGGAACTTGATTATCTTACTATTTTAAAGGTTTTGTTTTAGATGTGTTTGGATCCTTTTAAGTGGATGAATAGTTGGTTTGAAGCTATCACTTCTCCATTGAGCTTTGTTGCACAAACAACATCATTTGCTAAATTTCCTACCAATTGACCTCATGTATTACACAAATGTATGCAAAAAATAGATTAAATTTTTCCCTAATTGACCCTCTACACCTCTTTTGTGTACCCATTGCACAAGGTGTGATTGATAGTTATAATATTTAGATCAATAAGTCATAACATAATTCTAAAAATCAATCATATCTTGAATTATTTCAAATCTATTGAATCAAATGTTTTCATTCCTAACTCAGTAGTGGCAATATCAAGGGTTTCATCCTTAACTTTCCAATAGTATTCAATGATTTTTAGCCTTGAATTACCAAGAGTATTCAAGGGTTTTCATCCTTAACTTGCCAAGAGTATTCAAGGGTTTTCATCCTTAAAAATCTTAGTCCATCTTGGAGGGTTTTCATCCTCCTTAATCAAGATTTGGCGTTTCATCCAAACGTGATAAGAGAAGTAAGGGTTTTCATCTTTAATCTCTTGTGAACTTGGAAGGGTTTTCGTCCTCCCTATTATTGATGTTACATGGTAGTGTCAGGCTTCTACTTCTAGCCTATTTCATTTTTTATAAAGGGAAAATTAAATCATAGCCTATCAGCTATTTAATTTGTCAAGGTGTTTTCTTTATGAAGTGGCACGCCACTTATTAAATAATATTTTATTTATTTGTTATTGAGGCTGACCGTTCCTAATCGGTGATTGTATTGAAGAGATATTTCATTTTATGAAGGTCGACATTATACTTGAAGAGTCACATCCTTTGGAGACTTCTCCAATTGAATAGTATATATAGAAGATGTTGTTCGATCCTTAAGGCATTCACTTCAGTTGTTCATTCGATATTCATATATGCAACTTGATGTAAGAAGAAGTCATCAAAGTGCAAATCAATATACTTGGAGAAGGCTGAGTTTTTTGTCAACAAGAAGCATTATATTATTTTTGTGTTAGCATCAAATTGTGGTGCCATTCTTGGCCTCATTATTGGCCTCATTGTAAAGGAGACTATTGTGTATCATTCAATATATAAGTGATATATTGTTGTTGGGTTTTTCTCCCTCAAGTGGAGGGTTTTCCCAAGGTATATTTTATGTATGTGTTAGAATTTGAATTAAAAATCTACTTATTTACATCTATTCATAAAAACTAACATGGTATCAGAGTAGGTCTATGAAAAGATCTGATCAGATGTGTTAAGTAGTCTAACATTTCAGGGTAATGAATGTGCCTCTTATGCACCTTCAATAAGAAGATTGAATGGAGCTTTTGGGTTGTAGTCATCGAGCTATCTCATTTTATTAAAGCCATTGGAATTGTCAACAACATCGAGTTATGCCTCAGAAACCTAGATACTTGATCTTTAAAGAAGTCATAGTTCCTAAAGACAGGATTATATTCAGGTTCTAATAATGAAAGAAGCAATTATTGTAGATAACGGGCCTGTGAAGAGTATTCCAAATTGAATTCAAGTCCTATGGAGAGCAGTCGGGAGCAGCTTGGTTTGTGGAATAAGTTACCGCCAGCCTTCAGGGGGAGTCTTGATTTTACTTACGCCAATATTTCTTCACCTCCATCATCCTATGGATATCAACTTCATGAAATCACAGTATGATAGGATCAATGTTAACCTCTTTCTCAATTTCCGTCAAGAGAAGTTGATCGACATTTGGTTACTGGAAAGTCTATTGATGGGAATGCAAAATATAGTTAAGAAAATCATTGGAATCTATATTTTGTCGCTTCATTCATGTTGGAAGCCAAGTTGATCAGACTCAGCCTTCGATGGGAGTAAGTCACTCAACCTGCACATTAGGAAGTATTTCGTCTCATCTTTAGAGCCTATATCTATTTGACGTTGCGCCATAACCTGTGGACATCATTGCTGGATGTCATAATTGTCGGAACCTCTCAGATTTCCAGCGATCACAGGAAGATCTATCATGTGCATCCTTGAACTCAATTTCTCCATTCCACGTAAAGGTGTCTTTGTCCAAATATAGTTTTACTTTATCACGAACCAGGCATCGCAGGAAATTACAGAATTGAGTTGGGAACTAGAAGTGAGCCTCTAAGTTTGTAGAATTCCATCGGAAGATCAAGATTGCTGATCTTTGACTAATATCCAGTGAATAAGGAGTCTAGTTGTGTCATTACTATGTAGTTCAATGTTATTAAGCCTTCAAATGTGTAATCTTCAGAATCACTACTCTATGTAATGATGCGGATTGAAATTAATGTCTCTGAAAAATGAGAGAAGTTTCATTTTTGGCTTGATTCCTTTACTTAAAGTTTCCATCTGAGAAAAGAGGAGGTTGAGAGAAATAAAGAAGCCTTGCAAATTAAATTGGATATCGTGTTAATATGAGGGTGTTCTGATTTCAATGAGATAAGTATTCTTTTTGTTTATGCTTTTGAAATCTAGGGTAAAATTCAATCTGTTGAGTTGTGCATATCTGATGTTATTTATTTAATTGTGTGTGTAGTAAAGATCATGCTTTCTCTTGAATAGTGATCTCTAGGATGAGATCCTTTGGAGACACCTTTCATTCATTGTGAGATGTTCATGCTAGTTGTGAAATTTTTTTGAGTGTGACTTAGAGATGAAAAGAGAACTGCAATTTCATTGTGATTGGATGGTCACATTGATACCATTCTCTATGTGCATGGATTGTGATGGTGCCTTGAGGGGCCTAATTCTATGTTAAATATGTCGGCTGCATAATGTGTCTGAGAAATATGAGTTGAGTAGATTGTCTCTTGTTGTGCTGAGATTAGCACTTTCGAGAGGAGTTAAAGATGGAAGAAAGATATATCAGAATCAATAAAGATAAGTCATTTTATCCCTTTAATTTGATCCTTTGACATTCACTACATACTTCACTCATAGTTTGATTCTTATATATAACCTATTATTAATCTTTTAAAATGCAGGTTGAATCAAGATGCAATTGAATGAGTTTACTCAATGAAATTCAGAGGGAGTTAAAATCCGAGAATTCAAGGCTCGAGTTGAGAGAATGTCCGATAAAAGGATTGAGATTCTATCAATGGAGGGATTTCACTTCTAGGGGATTCCTTGCAATCTCTGTGGCAGGGATCAAGAGGAGTCTTGTGACTCACTAAGATGAAGTGAAGGTTGCAGAGTTGCAAGGCCAATGCTAAAGTCCTTGGAAGACTTCTTCAGTTGTTGAGAGTAGAACTACTCAAGATAGTCATTTGGATTTGAAATTGGTAGCTCCACAAACCTATTTAGAATGAAGTGATCTAGGATGAGGTCGAGGAGGACAATCCTAAACTCCCTACAGTACTAGAGGTGTGTGTGCTGGAAAACATTTCTCTAAGTCAAGTGTTGCAGGAAAGCTTGGATGAAGAGTTCAGAAGGTTCATGCAAGCACTTCAAGATTTAGAGGGAGCCTACTGAACCTGAAGAAGATAATGATCTAGTTGATCATTGGGTCTTTATGTTGATGATTTATTTCTTATTGGAAAAGATCACCTCATTATTAAATGCAAGAAGGAGTTAGCTTTTGAATTTAAAATGAAGGATCCTGGATACATGCATTACTTCCTTGGATTAGAAGTATGGAAGAGGCATAATGAGATCATTTTGAGTCAAGAGAAGTATACAATAGACATCTTGAAGAGATTTGATGGACTGTGAATCCATGTCTACACCAATGGAGACAAATTTGTAGAAGTTAAAAAGAGGCAGCAACTAGTTTAGATCTAGTGGATCCTACTATGTATAGGTAGTTGATTGGATCGTTGATGTATCTAGTCAATACTAGAATAGATATTTGAGTGCACTTTTTAGTTCATTTGTGAAGCAAGGAAAATACATCTAGTTGTAGCAAAGCATATCCTAAGATACTTGTGTGGCATAGTTGGGTATGGCTTGACATATTCTACTAGTGTAGACTTGAAGCTACATGGTTATACTAATTCTGATTGGGCAGGGTGTGTTACTGATCAGAAGAGCACCTTTGGATGTTGGTTCAGTTTGGGGTCTGTGATGATATCTTGGTGTAGCAGGAAGCATTCTTCAGTTGCACTAAGCACCACAAAGGATGAGTATATTGCAGCTTGTGTGGCAGCCAGAGAAGCGATTAATGGCTTAGAGCTCCCTTCTTGAGATTGGACAATCATTAGAGCCAGTTGTCATTCATTGTGATAATCAAAGTTGTGTGAAGATTTCTATCATTCCAGTGTTTCATGATAGAACTAAAAATGTTGAGATCAAATACCACTATATCAGGGATATGGTATTAAGGAAAGCAATCCAGTTGAGATACATTAGCACTGATGAGCAGACGACCGATATTCTCACCAATTCTCTCTCTAGAATAAAGTTTGTGTACTTTTGAGACAAGCTTGGAGTTGTGGAGAATGAAGCCCTAGGCAGGAGAAATTATGAAGTCAGTGATCTTCTATGAATTTCATTTCTCTGTGAGAGATTTGAGTTACCCAAGCCCTTGTTATTTCTCTCTATAGAGATATTTGAGGTCTAAGCCCTTATTAATTCATTTTCCTCTGAGATGGAGAATTTGAGGTCAATAAGCCCTTGTTATTGCATCTTTCCTCCTATGAGAAATTTGAGGTGAAATCCCTTGTTCCACTCTGGGAGTAGCCATAGTGGATGTCATTTGTGACTCCACTTTGTGTCGAGGTGAAAGTACGTAATGGTTTTCTTGTACTTGTGCTTTTCACCCTCTAGGAGTAGCCATGGTGAATTTCATGATGAGGTGATGACATCATGTTGAGTGATTTCGTGATAGGCACTTGTGCACATTTACCATACATGGGAGTAGCCATGTTGGATTATATCATGATGAGGTGATATGTTCCTTTTCCACATATGGGAGTAGCCATGATGGTTGACATCATGATGAGGTGTTATGTCTTATACAGCTGGAAGTATCCTCCCTAGCTGAGAGGGAGTGTTGATGTTACATGGCAGTGTCAGGCTTCTACTTACATTCTAGTTCATTTTTAATGAAGGAAAAAATAAATCATAGCCTATCGGCTATTTAATTTTTCAAGGCATTTTCTTTATGAAGAGACATGTCACTTATTAAATAATATTTTATTTATTTGTTATTGAGGCTGACCCTTCCTAATCGATGATTGTATTGAAGAGATATTTCATTTTATGAAGGCTGACATTATACTTGAAGAGTTGCATCCTTTGGAGACTTCTCCAATTGAATAGTATATATAGAAGGTGTTGTTTGATCCTTAAGGCATTCACTTCAGTTGTTCATTGGATATTCCTATATGTGAGTTGATGTAAGAAGAAGTCATCAAAGTGTAGATTAATATACTTGGAGAAGGTTGAGTTTGTCATCAACAAGAAGCATTATATTATTTTTGCGTTAGCATCAAATTGTGGTGCCATTCTTGGCCTCATTATTGGCCTCATTGTAAAGGAGACTATTGTGTATCATTCAATATATAAGTGATATATTTTTGAGCTTTTCTCCCTCAAGTGGAGGGTTTTCCCAGGGTATATGTTGTGTCTGTATGTTACAAATTGAATTAAAAATCTTCTTATTTACATCTGTTCATAAAAACTAACACCTATTTGCACGACACTTCCTCAAATTCAAGACCGATTGCTTGATGTATTGGTAGATTTATTTTTGTTTTCTTGATTGATCTTTGTTGATAGATATTTCTTGATGAATTGATGAATAAATACTTGAATGATTAATTTCTTGTTGGTTGATTGATGATCTCACAATAAAATTATCCTCCCTTATATCTCTCTATAGTCATAAAATTGCACCCCTTGCAATTTCATATACATTCTTGCGTCTTCTTTAGTGTCCACTCCCTTAACATCCTGTGTAGGCTCATTTTAGCCCTTGCATCAACCTTTTTCACTTCTCAGGAAGCTCCAACAACCCTTTTCAATAGCTACCTTCGCACGTTAGCTTTGCATCAAAACTTGTGATTTTCCCATTCATGTTGTTTTGTAGCGTGACATGTCCGGACACTAGCATGCCACGCTAGTGTCCTGCAACGTTTCAAAGTTCAAATGACCATTTTTGTGCATGCTTGCCACTTGTCACCTCCTTGGTTGGTGGTAATGGCTCAAGATTCCTTGTAACTGCCCGTGAAGCTTATTTTTGCTTCTCTTCTCTCCTTAAATGCCATATTTTCAATTCACTGGAACTTCTAGCTTCACTCCTAACTTCTCCTCTTCTCCATCTTGGAATTATTCCATCTTTCTCTTGCTTGCACAACTCTCAAGTGTTTGTTACACCAACCTTCTATAACACTTTCAAGCCCTCTTGGCTTCTCTCTTTGTAGCACTCTCAAGCTCTTACAACACTCCTTGCAAAACTCTTGGCTCTTACATCTATCTTGATCTTCCTCTTTGCAGCTCCTTTGGCTCTTGTAGCTTCATCTCCCTTACTTCATGCTTGTGAGCATCCTAGGATTTCACACATCCCCTATCTATTGCATCTCTACT
This sequence comes from Sequoia sempervirens, assembly GCA_007258455.2. Taxonomy (NCBI): domain Eukaryota; kingdom Viridiplantae; phylum Streptophyta; class Pinopsida; order Cupressales; family Cupressaceae; genus Sequoia; species Sequoia sempervirens. The sequence continues at coordinate 167,963 of VDFB02012211.1, read as the reverse complement.
TCATGATCATGTATAGGTTCTCCTCCTTGAGCAAGGATTTCTTTTATCACCTACATTTTGTGATACATGTTCTCCTCGAGTGGGGTTTGATTTTATCACATCACATTTTCTTACTTCTCATTTCTCTTTATCTATCTGGCTATTCGTGGAGGTGGGAACACCAAAATGGGGGTTTGACTGAAGCAAACCCCTATATAGCCCCAACACTTTCTCTAGATCTCACACTTGCAGGTATTGAAGAAATTCTCATGTTGGAGGCTTCATCACTTGTGCGGTTGTGAGCACTTCCTTTCTTCTCCTTATCCTTATCATTTCTATTTCACTTTATTTCAGTTATGTTACATTTTGTTGCTTTCTCACGTTCTAAGATTTCTTAGCAATTAGGATAAAAGTAGTCACTTTGCCATTTTCTAAGATATTCTCACTTTCTAGTCCATACAAGATGCCAGTGCACCTCTGGGATGCCAGCATGTCATGTTGTCATTCATATTCTATGCTGCCATCCTTTGGCCGAGAGCTTGTCAATTTGTTTAGAGAATCTTCGTGACCTACTCTTTCTAATTCTAGAACTCTCACGTTGTTCCTTGAGGTAGTTTAAGGAAATTTTCCCCATGAGGATCTCTGAATGAAGAGAAATTGTGAGTAGCAAATCCCCTTTCTCTATATTTTGGTGAACCCGACGTGAAGAGTATTTTTCAGAAAACTAGGAATTTATTTACCCCTACTTGGTGGGGTCTTAACTTTTGACTTGGTGCTTGGAATTCAGAACCATTTGCACTGTTGGAAAGGTCTCCAAGAGAACTAGTTCAGTCCCTAAGTTACTATTCCTTCATCCATCAAATTTTAAGGACCGACGCAAGTTCCAACCTAAAATTTCACTCTAAAGACCTTCGAAAACGCAAATTACGAGAACCTAGAAAATACCAAAAAAATGAAAATATAGATTTTTGGTTTTCTTAGTTCTATCACCCCAAAATGAATTTAATATCTTATTTTATTAGTTCAGTATCTAATTTTGTTCAAAATATTAATGATGTTCCATTTCATGCATGTGACGGTGACTTGGCTTTACCCATGTCACTTGATTTCTTTAATCCTTCTCACAAAAGTCCTCTTGCTTCAGAGGATATTTTGTTGCAAGAAGATGAAATCATTGATACCTTTCTAAACATTACATTGCCTTCTCGTCATTCTAATGCACTCTCTTCTAGAGATGATGCATTTTTGAATGATGTATCTACCCTTCATTCTAGTGCATTCTCTTCTATAGACATTGCATTGGTGAATGATGAATCTCATCTTTGTTCTAATGTATTGTATTCTAGAGATGTTGCATTAGTGAATAATGAACCTCCTTCCACATTTGATCCTCCTTGGATCGATGTTGAGAATATTTCTTCAAATAATTGTTCCATTAGTTGTGATGATTCTATAAATGTAATCTATGTCTTTGCTTCCCCTTAAACACGTAAGAGACCTGTTATTTATGTGACTCCAACTAGTCCTCCTGAAAGGGTTTTTTCTATTAATGGTGTTTCATTTGATAATGAATCTCCTGACCTTTCTAAGGATCCCTCTCATAGAGTGGTAGCCCATACTTATGAGAATAGTATGAATAAAAAACCAAGCCTTATTGAAGCTCCTAAACCTACAACTAAAGCACCCAGTGATTATAATCTTGTTGAGCAACTTTGGGTTACTATGGCTAAGATCTCACTATGGGACTTGCTTCAGTCTACTCTGGTTTATCAAGGTATGCTTCAGGAAGCCTTGCAAAATATCCTCTTTCCTTCTTCCACTAGGTTGGTAGATGTTGATGTGTTGATAGCTTATATTTGTGTAGATTCACTGAATATTACATTCTATCCGTAGGAAATCCTACCTCCAAAAGTACAGAAGCAAGCGGATCTTCTGATTATCATAGTTAACATTAATGACATCGACATTAGACATACTCTCATTGATGTTGGTTCGACGCTTAATGTATGTAGCATCGATCTATTACCTAAGATTAATATTGATTTATCTTCCCTTAATGCTTCTTCTATTGTCATTCATGGGTTCGATAATGTCGGTCGACAAGCCCTAGGCATGATAGTCTTGCCTTTGAGGTTGGGACTCATTACTGTACCTACCCTCTTATATGTTATGTTAGAGAAGTTACCATATGACCTTCTTCTAGGTAGACCGTGGATTCATGCTATGGGTGCAGTCTCGTCTACCTTGCATAAATCTATTAATTTTATTTGCAATAATCAAGTAGTCATGGTTAAGGCTGACCTTGAGGCTATGCACTTATGTGAGATAGAAATTGTTGGTTAGCTTTCGGTTATGCCTACTCTTATTCCTTCATTGTCTTCCAATGTGTTGATGTTTACTCCAGCAGTACCTACTACAAAGGATACTCTCGAGATAAATTTCCCTAAGGAAGATCCTTCTGAAGCAAGAAATATTAAGTCTACTCCTTCTACCTCTTCTTAAGAGAATGCATGTCTTGGTGATGATTGGGGTTCTTTAGAATTTAAAGAATCCTTTGTTGGATAGTGTAAATTTGACTCGATCCACTTAGATATTTTGATAACATCATCCAAACCCACTATCAAAGATGATTACTCTTTTGTATCACGAGATGGTGTGAGAAACAGTTGTAGTGTACTTGAAGCCGATCCTCCTCCATTTGAGGAAGATGATTGTACCTCTATTAAAGAGGATAATGTTGGAAGTCATGTTAAGAAGGATGATAGTGATCTCGTAGAAAAGTGTGATCCTCCATTATTCGTTGTATTTGTATCTTCTTCTTCTTGTGAGCAGTCAAACTTTTCTCTGCAAGAGAGAGGGTTGCTTCTTGCTACTCATTCTTTATCTAAGCAAGAGTGTATTTTGTTGTGGCTTCTAAAATCCTACTTAATTACTCTTCCTTCTCCTACATGCAAGAAATCTCATGAACATGATAAAGACAAGCATTCTTTTCGTGCATATCATTGAGTGCATGGCCATTCCACTAGTGAATGTAAGGCCTTGAAGGATAAAATACAACAACTTTGTGATTCAGGTGCTATCACTCCTTTATTTTTTGATGCACTTTCCTTTTCTTTGCATGACAAGTGATATCGAGGCTTGCCTCTATCCTGTATGTTCTAAGTATCTTGCATGGTTCTCCTCCCCTGTATGTTGGGCCAACAATAACTTGTTATAGAGATGTGAATCCTTCTTAAGGACCCCCCTCTCTTCTCTCTATCTTTAAAATAAAGTGTCCCTTGAGTGGACCCCTTTTTTCTCTTGAAGGGTTCTTGAGGGACCCCCTTTGAAATATTTTCTCTCAAATGAATTCATTGGCATCTAGCTTGGGGCCAGCCTGACTAGACCTCACTTTTTAAATAGTGCATCCCTTGAGTGGACCCCTCTTCTTTTGAAGGGTTCCCGAGGGACCCCTTTTAAATCCTTCCAATCTATCGACAATCTAAGTGACTATCCACTTACTTATTTGCATGGCCGCTTTTATACATGTTATATCTACGACTAAACATGTCACTTTGTAGATGTTCCCATAAAACTACTTTTCGACTCTACAAAGTCTCTTACTTTAGGTTTCCTTCATGTGAGAGATCTTGGGGGATACTTCACTATAGGTTTTTAGTCTTGTAGGGCATTTCTTCTTAGCTTCCTCCATTCGAGAGATCTTGGGGGTTGCTTCGTTGCAGGTCTGCGGGCCTATAAGGCACTTTTTCTCTGGCTTCCTTGATGTGAGAGATCTTGGGGGATACCTTCTTGCAGTACATTGGGCCTGTAAGGTGTATACTTCACGAGGTTTCCTTCATGTGAGAGATCTTGGAGGACACCTTCCCTGCAATTCTACGGGCCTGTAGGGAACTTTTCATAGGGCTTTCTTCATGTGAGAGATCTTGGGGGTTGCCTCCTTGTAGGTCTGCGGGCTTGTGAGATACTTTCATCCTCTGAGATTTTTCAATCGTTGGTCTGTGGGCCTTTGATGTGCTTTTTTCAAAATCTCCATGGGTCTGAGGGCCTATGGAGCTATCTCTCTTGGAATTTTCATTCCTTTCTAGCTTCTCCCTCTTGAATTATTTTCTCTCTTCTCTCCTCTTTTGTATATACCAGATTAAAGATTTGCATCTTCTTCATCGTGAGTATATGTCCTTCCTCTCTTGATTTTAGAATTCTCCTAAGTGTGTTATTTCTTAATTTGGGGATGACGCATAGTACTGAGACAACCTTCTACATCAAGGTGTCTTTCACTTTGTTGACTCAAATCCTTTAGTTTTTTGTGTGCTAACATTATTGTATGGTGCAAGTATTTCTGTCTAATGTGTTTGTTTTGCAGGTCTTCATCCTGGGGGCATGCTTCCGTGGTTTGAAGAGTTATTTTCTTCCTCTATAGTATCCTTTTTGAATAATGATGTTATTTATGTTTAGTATATTTACTTTAGCGTGTATATTAGCATAGATTCATATGCCCTCTAAAGTAGGGGCAAAATGTATAGTCGTAAAATTCTACCCCTTGCAATTTCACATACATTCTTACATTTTCTTTAGTGTCCACTCCCTTAGCATCTTGTGTAGGCTAATTTTAGCCTACATTAGCCTTTTTTCCCTTCTCAAGATGCTCCAACACCCCTTTTCAACAGCTACCCTCGCGCGTCAGCTTTGCGTCAAAACTTGTGATTTTCCCGTTTGTGTTGTTTTGTAGTGTGACGTGTCCAGACACTAGTGTGCTACACTAATGTCTGTGCGTTGCGCTAGCATCTTGCAACATTTCAATGTTCAAACGACCATTTTCATGCATGCTTTCCACTTGTCACCTCCTTGGTTGGTGGTAATGGATTAAGATTCCTTGTAACCATCCAGGAAGCTTCTCTTTGCTTCTCTCTCCTTAAATGCCATCTTTTCAATTCACTTGCACTTCTAGCTTCACTCCTAACTTCTCTTCTTCTCCATCTTGGAATTCTTCCATCTTTCTCTTGCTTGCACAACTCTCTTGTTTGTTACAACAACCTTCTACAACACTTTCAAGCCCTCTTGGATTCTCTCTTTGCAACACTCTCAATCTCTTACAACAATCCTTACAACACTCTTAGCTCTTGTAGCTATCTTTCTCTTCCTCTTTGCAGCTCCTTTGGCTCTTGTAGCTTCATCTCCCTTACTTCATGCTTGTGAGAATCCTGGGATTTCACGCATCCCCTATCTACTACATCTCTACTTCACGATACGGGTTCTCCTCCTTGATTTGGGATTGCTTTTATCACCTACATTTTGTAATACATGTTCTCCTCCTTGAGTAGGGTTTTCTTTTATCACATTTTTTTGCTTAGTTCTCATTTCTCTTTATCTATTTGGTTGTCCATGGAGGTGAGAACACCAAAGCAAGGGTTTGACTGAGGCAAACCCCTATACAGCCCCGACACTTTCTCTAGATCTCACACTTGCAAGTATTGAAGACATTCTCATGCTAGAGGCTTCATCACTTGTGCAATTGTGATAACTTCCTTTCTTCTCCTTATCCTTATCATTTTTGTTTCACTTTATTTCAGTTTCGTTAAATTTTATTGCATTCTCACATTCTAAGATTTCTTAGTAATTAGGATAAAAGTAGTCACTTTTCCCTTTTCTAAGATATTTTCAATTTCTAGTCTGTACGAGACGCTAGTGTGCCTCTGGGATGCTAGCGCATTGCGCTGTCATTTGTATTCTACACTATTGTTCTTTGGTTGAGAGCTTGTCAGTTTGTCTAAAGAATCTTTGTGACTTGCTCTTTTTGATTCTAGGACTCTCTCATTGTTCCTTGAGGTAGTTTAGGGTAGTTTTCCCCATGAGGCTCTTAGAATGAAGAGAACTCATGCGTAGCGAATCCCCCTTCTCTACAATCTCATATATGAGGGAGCCACAACCTTTCACATTGGAAGGAGTCGCACCCCTTCTAATGACACAAACTTTTAATTTAGTCTACCACTACCATTCCTGAGAATCATCTACATCCACACTAGTCATTTACATTCCATAACACCACAATGACCTCAACATTTTGAGCACAACCATCTCAATCCATCACCACAAGTACCACAAGTGTGCCTAATGTTACACAAGTAATGTGAACCAAGTGTCTCAAACAAACCAAAAATGGCAAGTTAACACCCTCACACAAAATCAACCCTTAGCACAAGGGACATCTTCATCCAATCACCCAATTGGCTCATCAAACCCATTGGTTTCACAAAACACATCAAAATCATCTATCATCAATCCAAATCAAAGTGGCACATTGATAAAAAACCCCATCAATAGAGGTAATACCTTGGTCCCACATCAAAAAAAACAAGGGAACCCTTTCAATCAATTGACACAAAGTCCTAATTTTCCATTAACATCACAATACCAAATGGTGCCATCATCATCTTTACCATTGGTTCCCCACATCATGAAAAATAAAATGGGGCCCCAAACTTACATTCCTCCATCCCAATCAATAATTTTACAAGGAATTCAAAGCCAAAGCAACCCCCAACCACTCACCATCAACCCAAAACCCATATCACATGTCCCAATAACAAGACTCTTCCACATTGCAGGCACAACAAGCTCATTCTCTAGCTTTGGAACAAGCACAATGGGCTTATCAACAAGCTTTGCAACAACAACAAGCTCAAGCTCAAGCCCTACAAGTACAAAAAACTCAAGCTCAAGCTTTGCAACAACAACAAGATTATCAACAAGCATTGCAACAACAACAAGCCCAAGCACAAGCCTTACAACAACAACAAGCTCAACAAAAATATTTAGTCACACAACAACAACAATCTCAACAACAAGCCTTAGTCGCACAACAACAACAAAAACAAGCTTTGATCACAAAACAACAAGCATTTCTAGCACAACAATACACACAACAACAACAACAATGTTTGTACTATAACCCCCAACAAAACATTGTCAATCCAATTACACAAGGAGCATATACACCACCACCCCTATCACCCTCACCTTCACAATATTAGAATCCGTCCTACACACCTTATAATACCCCATCATATAAAAATACCACTTATAACTCACTTACCATCCCACAATAACAAACATATGCTCCTCCACCAAATCTGCAAGATGATGTGTCATCAGAGCTCAAAGTGCTCACACAATAGATCTAGGATATTCAAATGGGTAAAACAAAGAATCCACATACATAAGAAAACTTGTTTCCGTACCCATTCAATAGAAAAAATGCAATGGTTCCTTTCCCACTCAGTTTTGAGGTCCCTAAGCTTGATAAATACAAAAAGAGGGGTAATATTATGGATCACATCAAATAATTCCACATCATGTGTATGGAAGTTGCCTACAATGTTTCCTACTTGATGTGCCTTTTTCCATGAATTTTAATGGGCCTAGTAATCAATTGGTTTTCATAGTTTCCTCTAGGGGTTAAGAACATTCAAGAAATAATTGATAGGTTCAGAGAACATTTCTCCTTCAATCTTGACATGGATGTAAGCTTAGGATAGTTGTACACACTCAAGAAAAAAAAAGGAGAATCCTTCACTAATTTATTACAAAGGTGGACGCAAAGAGCTAGTAAGAGCAAGTGGTCCATTCTTGACAAGCAATAGGTAGCGATTATCTTAGAAAGAGCCCTAAAAGATGAAATATATCACCACTTATGATGATATTTTCCCTAGGGCCCTCAACATCGAGAGAGCCCTAATCTCACAAGGAAACACACAAGTGTATAAAGACAACCACCCATCAACCAGGTCTAATTACAAGTCCCGTGTATGGGCTAAGAACATGAATATAATAAATTATGGTGTTGTTGATGCTAAATTGGTCATAAGTGCTCCTAGGAAAAACAAAAATAAACCAACCAACACCTAACCAACTGTGCAACAAACCACACCACCACCATAGAATAACCAAATCAATAACACTAACACCCAACAAAGAGTACACCCCAACAAGAATAACTACCCTAAACACAAATACACACCATTGGGAGAACCTATTGAATCCATCATGCAAAAATTGGTATATTCCAACTTGATTACGCTCCCCAATTTCCAGAACTATCAACAACATCAAGATAAACCACCTTGGTGTAATGAAAAGGATCTTGCAAATTTCACAAGATCAAAGGACATAAAACGTCAAACTATATGAAACTGAAGAATGTTACCCAAGACCTCATTGAAAATGGAGACGTAACTATCAAACTACTAGAAAGTAACTAGGACCTCAAGATATACAAGACCCCATTACCAGATCATAACAAAGGGAACAAAAATGGAAAAGGGGATAATTACATTAATGTAGGACATGTCTATTCCAATGTGGTCACCTCTTGTGACAATGCCATAACAGTCATCACCATCCGTGGGCCTAGTGTGGAGTGTGGGGTCACCACACGATGTGGCAAGGTTACAATCCAAGGAGCTTCATGTCTCAACCTAGGGCACAACCTACACAATCAATGTCAAACCCTAGTAACTACAGTCTCGTAGATCAGCTAAAGAAGACCCCTGCACAGATCTCTATCCTAGAATTATTAAAGTTATCCCCCACACATAGGGATATACTAGAAAAGGATTTATCAACCTCCTCCAACCTTGAGAATATTGATACAGAGTATTTTCAAGCTATGGTAGGGTATATCACTACCCCTCATACTCTCACCTTCTCGGAACAAGATCTCCCAACACAACCATCTCACAATCACACTTTACACCTTGAGGCCATTGATCATAAGAATAAGGTTAAAAGAGTCTTAGTAGATGGAGGTTTTGGTCTAAACATTTGCATCCTTTAGTTGATCAAAAATGGGTTATTTAGAGGATGCTATTGAAAAGACAAAGAGTACAACCATAAGGGCATATGATGATCAAGAACGAGTATCACAAGGCATCATCAAGCTACCTATCCAAGTGGTACCTTTCATTGTTGAGACCACATGCGACGTGCTAAATATTGACCTCCCCTACAACATATTTCTTGGTTGACCATTGATTCATGCCATGCGAGTTGTAGCTTCCACCTATCACCAATGTGTCAAGTTTTCTTTTGAGGATAAAGAAGTTACTATCCATGAAAATCCTAAGCCTTTCTACTATTGCAAGTGTATATGTCTAAAAATGGTCATGATTAATCAAGCTTGTCAATTAATTAAATATAAATTATTTAATTACTCTTTTAAAGTCATCTACATATAAATAAATTTAATTATTTATTTATATTTTTCATTTTGATAATTCTTCTACATTAATTAGATAAATAACTTTATTTAATTAATTATCACCTTCCATATCCCTCTTAATTAAATTAAATAAATTTTATAATTTATTTATATTAATTATCATCTTATTCCAAAATTTGAATATTTGAATTTAAATAATGGAATATTCCTGTGAACACCCTCTTCATCTCATAGTTAAATTAAATATTATAAATATTTAATTTAATATCTTTTATCACCCCACACATAATTAAATATTTTTAATATTTAATTACTTTCTAAATTCATCTCTCACACATAATTAAATATTACTATTTAATTATGCGAACTTCTAAATTCATCTTCACACATAATTAAATATTACCTATTTAATTATGTAACATTCTAATCTCATCTTCACATATAATTAAATATTACTATTTAATTATATGAACTTCTAATCTCATCCTCACATATAATTAAATAAGTTTATTTATTTAATTATGAAATTCATTCTCAACTCATTCTTCAAATGGCAACCTTCCTTTTATTCTAAAAGAGAAAAATTGAAGAGGAAACCTTCTATCTCTCAATCAACCTTTCAAAAATCCCTCACTGTCCATCTTGACAAGTTTGATCACAACCATTGATAAAAATAGCCAATCAGGCTCTTTCAAAAATTCTTTAAATATAGGTGCAAATCCAAGCATTGGTTATGAATACAAACACACAAACGCACATACACAATTATGCTTTTGCATTCACAGCTTTAGCATTTTAGCAATAATCATATCTTGATAATCATCTTATCATAGCATAATCTTGCATCTTAGTATGGTATTCATATTAGTTTATATCTCATTCTTCAATAGTCCATTTTGTTGAGCTTGATCTGTTGGATCTGAGAGCAATTGGAAACAACAAAATGCTGGAGATAGAGAGCAATAAGATGACTTTGGAGAGGCTGCAATAAGAGTTTGTTTATTTGTTTAATCTTATTTTAGCTTCTTTGATCTAATGTTTTATTGATTGTGTTTTGAATTCATTTAGATAATTGACATATTTTCATACACACATAAAATGGCGCCCATCGTGGGGCCTATGCCCTGATTTTAACTTTTTATGTAGAGTGTTCTAATAGGTTTCTGCTTTCTGAAGTTCGGCTTTCAAAAAAATTCCTCGTTTTAGCGCATCTGATACTTTCTATAGCGCATCTGGGAGTCTAATTTCTTCTATTTTGCAGGTTTCTTTTAGCGCATCTGAGGACTATTTCGGCACTTCTAAGGGTTAATATGGCACATCTGAGGGATAGAGTAGCCCATATAGTCTCATTTCGGTTAGAGTTAAATCTGCACTTAGTTAAAGTAGTGCATTTAAGGACTGTTCTAGCACATTTAAGGTAGAATTTAGAGCATTGATAAATCTGCATTTATTAAAGTATCACATTTAATTTATGTTTTAGCGCATTTAAGGTCTGTTCCAGCGCATCTGTAGTTTCTTTCTGGACATTTGAGTTCTATTTTCTGTGGATCTGTAGTCTGTTTCAGTGCATTTAAGGATTGTTTTAGCGCATTTAAGGTCTGTTTATGCGCATATGGGTTCTGTTTCTGTGCATTTAGGGTTTGTTTATGTGCATCTGGGTTCTGTTTCTGTGCATATACTATATGTTTTGGCACATGTATTCTTTGTTTCTACGCATTTAAGGTCTATTTCAGCGCATATACTATCTATTTTTGTGCATCTGGGTTGTAATACAAAAATAGGATTCTGAGTCTAACACATTTCACAGATAGAATCTTTTCTGGTTTAAAATGAATCAATCTAGGATAGTCACCACACTTTGATCATACAGTTAAAATAAACCCCATGTATGTTGTGAAGCAAAATCTTCACTTAGCTTAAATCATTATGATTTGGTGCATTAAAATGAATCTATTTACTCTTCTTGATTGTGCTTGAAAGTGGTAGGTTACTATGCTCCCACCCTGTGCAAACTAGGTGATTAGAAAGCCAAACCCACTTTATCCTTGTGTAACCCCTATGCAATAATCGAAGTATCCTCTCCCCTTGCGCAGTAATGCGATCTTAGGTGTAAGAGAAACGATTATTTCCTATAGAAATTGGGCCTACCTGGGGATTTCATCACCCCAACGTGACTCAAACCGGAAATGGAGCTAAGGCCAAGCTACCCCCGACTGGTATACAAATGTGAATCTTAAGGGAAAACCTAAGATTACGAGTGCGGATGTGTCATATAGACAGAGTTGTACTCCCAAAAACCCTGTTGAGCTTAACCTCTTCAGGCTGGAGTGCTACCTAAATTGGTGATTAATCTCTTGCCCCATGTATGGCCACTTGAATGGGGGTACTGAACTAAACACCATTGTTTTAGTAAACTAAAGACCTTCTATTTGCTAGCGTAGCATCGGTCAGTGTGAAGGAATCCACACTTTTGCAGTCTGTAGTAAAGATGATCAATCTGCCATGGGAGTTTCATGGGGGTTGGAAGCTTGGTTGGCTTGAGAAGAGAGTGCACTGTAAGGGGGAGCCCGTGCAGCCAAGCTTCTGAATTCACATGCTACTGATATGCGGTTGGGGAAACCCACATGGAATCTAGCAGATATTGTCCTGGCTTTACCATAGGATGTGCTTGCTTTATCCGTGTTTGGTTACACTCCATTTAATACAAAGTGTTTGTTGTGTTTTTAATTCATATTAATTTAGATAAAAGATCATCCGAAATGAACATGAAAAATAGCAACTGAAATCATTCAAAAACTATTCATATCTTTGGTCCAATAAGCATACTGACACTTTTCTCATGCTTAGGAAGTGGAAATCAACAAAATTTGTCAAGAAATCAATTTCCACTAGGATCAAGAAACCCAAGAAAAATTTAGGATACAAGAAAACATTGCAAAGAAGGAAATTTTTGCACAACAGTTGACATGTTTTGCTTCATTACCATGGATTTCTTCATAGATACCAAGACTTTGTTAGGGGATTTACTGATGAGTATGTTGTAGAGCCTTTAGATTCACGAGCTTATTATAAGATATTAGCTCTATCTCAACGGAATAATTTTAACCAACCTCTTGAGTTTGATAATATACCGCAACCTTCTATAGAATATCCTTCACACCCCAATCAAATCCTTCAGTGATTTTGAAACATTTCTTTGAAAACAAAGATCAAATCTTTAAGAGTGCACCTCTCAAACAAACTTCTAATTATTGATTCAACTTCCCCAATAGGATTCTGACATCCTTCATCATTGGAAGCCACAATCAAAATTAGGAACATCTTTGATCATATCATAGGATTCACATCTTATCAGATCAAGATATCATCATCATTGCACTTATCAAAACTATGATCTAAGTTTAGAAGGACTCTTCAAAATCATATACCTATCTCCACAAGATCTTGATACAATAAATTGAAGGACAAAATCCAACAAGAAGGTCATATCCAAAACATTCAAGAAGAAGGTGAAAGCAGCAATCCTCTTTACAATATAAGTCGCAATCCACTTTTCAACAACGACATGGATAACAGAGAAGAAAATCCATTCCACCACTACAAGGACATGAGAGAAACCCATATAGATAGTGATGATGAATGAGATGAGGAACATCTTAGAGAGGATGAGTAAGATCCAAGATTTCACAAAGCCATAGAAAATATCTTGCAGCGCGATAAAGAAAAATATTTCCTCTATCTAGCTGACCAAGGAGCTAAATTGCCTCATAACTTTGATAATGAGAATTTGAAGAGAAAACCTGAGGAAGTACCCCTATCTGATCTTAGTGCTTTGACTCAACAAATTAAATCACTTCAAGGAAAAATCAAAGAGTTACAAGGGGGAACCACAACAAAGAAATATACTCTTGAGGACATTTGTACTTATCCCTTCGATCGGAGTCTCAACATGATTCCATTCCCCAAACATTGTGAAATTCCAAAATTTGATCGTTATAATGGGAAATCAGATTCGATTGATCATGTTAGAGACTTCTGAAACATGACTTTAGAGTTTGCTTAAGAGGACACTTACCTGATACATTTGTTTCCTAGGAGTCTTGGAGGTCACTCTATGGAATGGCTATCAAAAATCACACCTTTGGTCAAGACATTCAAAGAATTGATCAATCTTTTTATATCACAATATGCGTACAACATCCAACACCAAATCACCATGATAGATCTCTGCAAAGTTGTGCAAAAATATGGTGAATCTTTCATCACTTTTCTTCAGAGATGGAGAAGAATGTTCACTAGATACCCACGTCCTGTTCCTGAAAAGGAAAAGATGGTCACCTTCATTAACAGCTTGAATTTAGAGATGATCTATCGTTTGAACTTACATTGTCCTCCCTCTTTTCAGAAATTGATTGAAGATTCTATAACCATTGAAAGTGCTTTGGTCAAAAGAGGAATAATAAAACTTGACAAGGACAATCCTAACTCATCCAACCATCACAACAATCAGGACAAGTCTAAATTTTGGACTTGCAACAAGAATGTGGTGAATGATGGTGTTGTTGATGTGAATCATGTCTCAACCAAGCCATTTGTCCTTAGCATTCCAAATACTCCACGCAACAACAATGCCAACTTGGTCACAAATCAAGGAAACAATCCTCCTCTGAGAAACAATGTGAATCAAAATTCTACTCCCAATCAAGGGACTACCAAAAATCAAGGTTACCGAGGAACCACTAACAACAACAACTCCTTAGGGAATACCTCAAATACAAATCCGCAACGATTTTCATTCTTCTCCAATAGAAGAAATTACACTCCACTGGGTCAATCCTTGGAATCTGCATTCAAAGAGTTGATGGCTAAGAATGTCATCACCTTACCACCTCAACGAAATTATGAACCTAGTATGAAGCCTCCATCATGGAATGAGGCATACTATTGTGACTATCATCGGTGCAAAGGTCATCGCACAAATAATTGTCAAGCCTTGAAGAATACCATTCAATACTTAATTGAAAATGACACCATCACAATAGAAGGACATAAACAATCAAATGAAGACCACCAAGATTTTTGTAATCCTTTTCCCAACTATCAAAAAGGTGAATCTTTAGAAAAAAATGTGAATCATATTGAGGATCCAATAATCAATCATATCTACATTGATGACGAACAGATCAATGTTATAAAAGTCAAGGAAAAGATGGAATATAGGGAGGTCAATGCAACAACAAGGGCACAAGCTAAAGTTGTTTTAAAGGGTGCCTCCTCAAAATCCACTAGACCTACACCTCAATATCAATATGATTTGTTTAACCAACTTTGGAAAACCCCCGCTCAAATTTCTATCTTAGAACTATTGAAGATTTCCCCAGCCCATAAGGAAATTCTTGAAAAGGCCCTCTTCGAAACAAATGTATCCACTGATTTGGATGTGGACCAATTTCAAGCCATGGTAGGGCACTTGTCCTCACCTATGTGCCTTTCATTCTCTAAAAAGGATGATGTTTCCATAACTCATCCCCACAATTCCTCATTATATTTAGAAGTCATGGTTCACAAGTTTCATGTCATACAGGTTCTAATAGATGGAGGTGCTGGTTTAAACATATGTACCTTGAATTTGGTTAAAGCTTTAGGATTTTCTGAAGATTCCATTGATCTCAGAAGAAAGATTACCATTAAAGCTTATGATGATGAAGAAAGAGCATTCAAGGGTCTAATAATGCTGCCAATCAGAGTGGGCCCTGTTATCAAGAATACTTTTTGTCAAGTATTAGATCATGATCTTGCATACAACATCTTGTTGGGTCGTCCTTGGATCCATGAAATGCAAGCTATCCCATCAACCTATCATCAATGTTTTAAGTTTCCTTATGATGGACAAGAAATCATGATATCAGCTGTTAATTCCAATATTCAAATTTGTGCCAACATAAAGCTGTCGAATACTTTGTTCCTAACAATTGAGAAGCTCGTGTTGGTACTTCTCTCAAGATTGACACAAATCAATCAATTAACCAATAGTTTGACAAGAAATTGAAATTCAAGGACCATATTGTGGAGTACTCTCTATCTTGCCAATTTACCTACATCACCTTGGTCACATGGACAACCTTCTATCACACAACATCAAATATCAGTAGCTTCAACATCAACGCAACCGCACCAAGGCCAAGCACAAAGTTTAATGGGTGATTCATCAAAGAAAATTCCCATGGACGATCTTGAGGATACAAAATTCTAAAGTGGCTCTATAAAGATGAAGATGAAGTGGTTTTTAATGTTAAATTACCTGGAGATAAATATGGAAAAGGATATTCCATCATGTAGAAAATGGGCTATGATAAGGGTCCTATCGGGAAGAAAGGAGTAGTTGAGCCTATTCCTCCGGACTTGTTGCAAAGAGAAAACCGAATTAGGTTATGATACTCACTCCTAAGAAAGTACATCTAAACAACTGCATGGCACTGTCTTCACATTGCAAGAAGGTTCAAATTCACGAGAAGCATGTTTGGCAATAGTTCAGAACTTCTTGGATAATAATTCTGACACAGACTCTGTTGAATATGAATGGGACACCATTTACAATGATGAGTTCTGGAGGGACAAAGAGGTTGATGTAATACACTAGTATGCCCCAACTCTAATCGAAGGTCAAGGTTCAGGGACCCAAACACACGAATTTGAACTACAAGGTGACTATGATTTTAGTGATACTGAGTCGGATTTAAATGAACAATATTATCATGAGAATAGTACCATCATTGATCCACCTCATACCTCGGATTCTACGGTCAATTCTTATGACCCTAACCATAGTTGATTTCACGCAACCCAATGACCCGCTATCTTTAATCCATCTTTATCTCATTGATTGGGATTCATCTGAACCTATTGATATACCTATGTTTCCGAGTGACGAAGCTATCATCAACTTCCTTTCCGTAGATGACACAAATGATTGTTCCACTGGAAATTTTTGACATAGAGTCTTTAATCAAGAGAGTCTCAAATCTCCTAGCTGCAAAAATAAAAATAAAAATGAAAGATCTAATGGTGAAACCCGACCGCAAGATAGGATCAAACAAAAGATAAAATAAAGAGCATATCGGATGGTGAAAAACTTTTTAAGGCACCAGATGATGGGAATCTTGACACTCTCCCAGAGCACTACCATGAGCGATTTCCTATCTTGATTGAGCCTACAAATTTCGTCAATCTTGAAACTTTAGACAAACCAAGGATTTTACAAAGCAGCTTTTATCACTAATGGCAGAAAGAAATACCGTGATTTCATGGAGTTTTAAGCATCAAATCAAGTCAATCTCTTGCTTGGTCTTATGCATATGCTGTGTCTTGATCTTGGATCTTATCATGCATCACTTGTCTCCAAACGTGGGTTGCTCAGAAAAAAAAACTCAGAAGATGCACCCCATGTTGCATTATTGGTTGGCGAAGAATTGAGAAGACTCCCTTGATGTGGGCTTCATAAGATCAATCGACTATGAAGAAGAAATTTATTCTAACATTGTTCCTATATCCAAGCCGCATAAGAGGTCAGCAAAAACATATTTCAGAGATCTTAATAAAGCATGTCCTAAGGATGATTTCCCATTGCCACACATCGGCACTATAGTTGATTTAACAACTGGCCATGCCATGTATTCATTAATGGATGGTTTTTCTGGTTACAACCAAATCAAGATCACACTCGAAGTCTAGGAGAAAACAACTTTCACATGTCCATGGGGAACTTACTGTTGGAACGTCATGCCTTTCAGTCTAAAGAATGATAGGGCTACTTACCAAAGGGCCATGACTACAATATTTCATGACATGATGCACACATTCATGGAAGACTATGTAGATGACATATTGGAAAAAACATACACCAGAGAAGGACACTTGTAAATATTGTCCAAAATATTTTCAAGATTGGAGAAATTCAAAGTTCGCCTCAATCCTAAGAAATGTGTCTTTGGAGTCACATCTGGAAAACTCTTAGGGTACATTGTGTCAAAGAAAGAAATTGAAGTAGATCCTACCAAGGTACAAGCAATCATGGAAATGCCTCCACCAAGGAACATCAGTCAATTAAGATCCTTGCAAGGAAGACTTCAATCTATACGAAGGTTCATTGCACAATTGGCCAACAAAAGTCTACCTTTCACACATCTACTGCATAAGAATGTTCCTTTCAAGTGGGATGACAAGTGTGAATTGGATTTTCAACAACTCATATAGCACTTCATGACTCCACCAACAGTAGTATCACCCAAATCTAGACAAACCATTGATCTTGTATATTGCCAAATTAAACATCCTTAGTGCATTGCTAGTGCAAGAAGACCATTTGGGAGAGTAAACATGTACCTATTACATCAGAGAACACTCACAAGCTTTCTGATGAGCCCACTACACCACCATCTAGAAGGCTTGTCTAGCAATAGTATTTGCTTCACAGAAATTTTGACATTACATGTTAACTCATACAATCAATCTTGTTGCAAAGATTGATCCGCTCAAGTATCTGTTAAGCAAGGCATCATTGACAGGAAGGTTACCAAAATGGGTAATGATTCTGAGTGAGTTTTACATCCATTATGTTGATTGCAAAGAAATCAAAGGACAAGTTATCACTGATCAACTAGTTGTAGCACCACTACAAGTAGAGCATCCCATGCACATTGAATTTATAGATGGTAATGCCTTCACTACATAATCCAAACAACCATGATCATTATACTTTGATGGTTGTTTTACTCAACATTGATCTAAAGTGTATACTTTTCACACCCCCTGGCGACAACACCCATTCTGATCATACAGCCGATGTTTCCATGCACCAACAACATAGCTCTAATATGAAGCATTAATCATCGGACTTAAAATAGCACTGGTGAATGGAGAGGATCACTGAACTACAAGTCTATGGTGATTCACAGTTAGTCATTAATCAAATCAATGATGATTATCAGACCAAAGATGACAAACTATTTCCATATAAAAAGATGGTTGACGACTTCAAGAAGTACTTTGTGGATATCAAATTCACACAAATTCCAAGGCTTGATAACAAAGCAGTCAATGCCATGGCTAATGATCAAAGATCATTGTTACAACCCCGCATACCTCGACTACATTAATTTTTGGTGGAACAATCATTTATGCCTACTTATGATAATTCCCTAAAGCCAACCATTTGCCACTTGGTAGGATCCGATTCTACCTTGGCAATTTAAAAAAATTTATGCCTATCTCAAAGACGATATCCTACCACCCGATTTATCTCGTAACCAAAAACACAATTTTATCCGCCAATCCGCTCGCTACACTCTTATCATTGACACCCTTTATTGTTGTGGTCTTGATGGTACTTTACTTCAATGTCTTGAACGTGAGGAATCTGACAAAGCTTTACAAGAAGTTCATGGTGGCATCTGTGGTACTCATTCGAGTGGACTGAACTTATCCAAGAAATTGATTAGAATTGGTTACTACTGGCCTACAATGGAGAGGGAATCATTCACTTTTGTGAAAACATGCTCAAAATGCCAGATTCATGGGAATCTCATTCATGCCCCTGCACAGGAACTTCAACCATTCACACCAACCTGGCCATTTTCTCAATGGGGGTTAGATCTAATGGGCAAGATTCATCCTTCTTCATCAAACGGGTATAAGTTCATCATCATAGCTACTAAATATTTTACCAAGTGGATTGAGGCAGTCCCTCTTATTAAAGTTATCGGCAAACAAATATCATCATTCATACTCAACTATATTATTTGTTGGTATGGCATTCCCAACTCCATTATTACAGATAATGGATGACCTTTTAAGAATTAGGATGTTGATGAACTTTGTGAGAGATTTCACATTCAGCACATATATTCAACAACTACTATCCACAAGGGAATGGCTAAGGTATTTCCAAATAAAAAATATTAAATTTTGAAGAAAAATTGTGAATGATGTGCAGTGGAAAGATTGGCATATTCAAATCAATCCTCACTATGGGCCTAGCTGCATCCATATGCAACAGAGCAACACCATTTGCTCTTGTCTATGGAGCAGGCTTCATTCTCCTCCTCGAATTTGAGATCCCATCACTCAAAGTATCACTAAAGGGCCTCACAACAGATGATGAATACAGAGTTTCTCGACTACAAGAGCTAGAACTCCTAGATGAAAAGAGACAAAGAGCAGCTGACCATTTGAAAGCATACCAATAGATGATGTCTTGTAGCTATAATCACAAAGTAAAGCCAAGGTAATTTCTGTGGGTGGATCCAAAGTTTTAAAAGAAAACTACTAAAATTAGTAAGACAGAGAAAAATGAAAAGAAAATTTGAACCAAATTGGTTAGGGTTCGTATGTGGTTATCATTGTCTATAGTTCGAGCATACAAGTTTATCAATCTACTTTAGTGGGGACCTATTTGATGAGCCCATCAACAAAATGCACCTCAAGAAATATTATGTTTAAGTTAGCTATCATCATCTAGAAAAAGTCTTGAAAAAATACAAAAAACAATAGAAAAAGATCCCTAAGAAATCCAAAACAAAGAAAAAGATCCTAAGAAATACAAAACAGTTAAAAATTCCCCAAGAAATACAAAAAAGCGTAAAAGTCCCAAGAAATCCAAAAAATAGTAGAAAAAGATCTTGAAGAAATACAAAACAAAGCAGAAAAGTCCCTAAGAAATATAAAAAAATAGCAGAAAAGTCCTCAAGAAATACAAAATGCTAAAAAGTCCTAAAGAAATACAAAATAGTAGAAAAGTCCCTAAGAACCAAAAACACTGGTAAAAGTCCTAAAGAAATCCAAAAATAGCAAAAGTCTCGAAGAAATCCAAAAAACAAAGCAAAAGGTCCTCAAAAATGGTTACCCTAGTGAAAACCTAGCAAATAGGCATCTTGGTAACGAAAAAAAGAGTCATAGGGTGAAAACCTAGTGACAGGCAATCTATTGACGAGAAAAATGCAATAAAAATAAATAGTGAAAATCTGGCAAATAGACATTATTTGTAGCTCTCCATCTATTAGTTCATGTTCTGCACTTGGCTTCTCAGCTTTCATTTCATGCATCTTTCCATCATCTTAGGGCCATACCAGCATCATATTGTCATCATTAGCCTACAACGATAATGTCTTACCATGGCTTGATCATTGTATATATTCATTTTAGCAAGTTGTGTCGATACTAGGGGAAAAATGTTGACATATTGGGGGCAACCAACTATCAGGTTTTACTGAAATAGCTAGACAATGACATCGAATCCAATCATGTGAACAAACAACCAAATCAAATCATAAGAACAACTATCCAATCATTGATACATAGCATAACAGTTTCCAGCTAAATACCATGTCATGATTCATATCAGGATGATCTAAAATCTAAATAATGTTTGGAATAGCAGTATTATATTTTGAACAATGGTTGTTTAATTTTTCAATATCATTTCTCTGGAGTACACTCGATGATGTACTGAAACTAGAGTGGTGAGGAAAGAGGATGATTTTTCTTTTTCTTTTGTCTTGAGGTTAACCATACATCTGTTGCAAATATGTCGCGAGACATGATTTCCCATGTTTATCATTGATGATAGTCCCAAATTTGCATCAGAAATTGGTTAATCTTTGTCTGTTCATGCAAGAAATGCTTAGGTCATCTTGGTTCAATTATAACACAATGCTTGTGTTCACTTGCTATATCAAAATCATGAAAGTTGTACTTAGGTCATCATTGGTGCTAATTTACCCTCTGATGCTTGTACATACTTCCAACATTTCAAAACGCTCTATGATGATTCAGGAAAAATGGCAAAAAGCTCAACAAATGGTTTGATTCATTTAATTGCATTTCATTTTAGATCATTTTTGTATACTGGATTTGCATCAAATTTTTATTTGAAAGCCTAACGAGAACATCAACAGCTGCCATGTCTCTTTGGACTATTTGTGGAGGACATTCGAACATTTGTTTCATCGTCACCATTCATCTTCTTTATCACTTATCATTTTTCATTTCATTTATCATTTCATATCATTGTCACTTTCATTTATCATCATATCACTTCTCATATCATTTCATTTTCATTATACATTTCATTTATCATCACTTATCATTTTATTATCGCTCATGTCATTTTATCATTGCATTATTGTTCATTTTCATTCTAGTTATCTTATCATTTCATTCTTATCATTTATCATTTCATTTCATTTCATTTTCATTACCATTCATTATCATATCACTTTCATAGCATTTATCTTATCATTTCATTTTTATCATTACCATTCATTATCATATCACTTTCATATCACTTATCATATCATTTCATTTTCATTTTCATCATCATTCATTTCATTATCGATTCATTATCATTTTCAATATCATGCATTTCATTTCATATCACTTATCATTTTCATACATGTCATTATCATTGCATTTCATTTTATCATTTCACTTAATCACCATTTCAAAACCTTACATTCATATCATATCGTTAACCATCCTATCATTTTCCATATCAATTCATCTTACAAATTCATGATGCATATCATAAACACAAACATTCATTTTTCCATCCTATTATCATCATTTACTTGCATTTGAAAATCCAAAAACAAACATTCCATACATACATTTTCATATCACTTTCAAACAAAATTTATCCCATGACATATTCTCATAACCACCTCATAAGTCATCCACCTGCATGACATCATTAGTACGCATAATTAATCATTTTTCATCATATCAAATCATCTTGCATATCATGTTAGTCATCAAATCATTCCAATGCATATCAACATACCATAACATATAGAAATCAACGCATATCACATCTAAATGCACATCACATCATCAAAAATCATCGCCGCTGCATATCATCACTCATCATAAATAATACAAATGTCCAATGTCCAGGGAAATTAAAAAGTCCAAAGAGAGATACATGGAATATGATCAAAAATCAAATATACATGCTCTAAAAATGATATACATGTGTGAAATACATCATAGCATCATAAGAACTAGCTAGTTGATGCCCCTGATGGAGGTGGCCTGCCACTGGTACCTGCGTCTGGATCCCGCCGAGGATCGGTAACCCCTAGGCTCTGGGTACATGTCCATGATCTGCTCCTAGTCCTAGTGTGAGACCATGGGAATGGCTCTCTGCGCTTAGGAGGACATAACTCCTTGTATTTGACCCGGTAATACTCTGCCCCCCTCACCATCTCCATGCCCTTTGAAATGGCATCCCGTAACGATGCACTCTCTACAGTGCCCATGAACCTCTGAGCGATGCCCTCAGCCTCCACTACCCTCCATCTAAAAGTATCCCTCTCTGTCATCAGCTGAGCTACCTGCGTTGGTGCTAGAACTTGATCCTGTGCCTGCACAAGTTGTGCTTGTAACTGCGCTATCATACTTTGCGCCTGACCTAGCTGACCCTACACAACCTGTACCTGAGTCTGTAGAGTGTCAATCTGAGCTTGCTGTGATGAGGAGGATACCCTGATAACGGTTTGGGGTTTGCCACCAGATCTGGGTCGTCGTAAAATCTAAGCACTGGCTAGGCTTTCAAATCTCTGCCTCACTGCCTCTTGTCCACCATCTCCCCCATCATCCTCATCATTTGGGCTATCATCATCCCTGTCACCCTCCTCATCTCTAACCTCCCCCTCCTCCTCTCCTCCACCCACTGCCTGCTCTCCACCGGCCACATCCTCCTGTCTCTCTACCTTTAGCTGTTGTACCACTACAATAGGCCCTGGCTCATCTGGACATGTAAATTGTGGGAAGCAATGTGTATGAAAGTACACTAGGTACTCATCAGACATCCCGACATCTGTCACCTTTGGCCTGTATGCCCATACCTCGAGATGTAAACTCGAATACTCTGTGTAAGCCACCAGATATGTAATGCAATGGCCCCATCCAAGATCATCCTTGCACCACCCATAATGAGCAATGCCCTGTGGCATACCCTATGTAAATCCATACTGTCTCTGAACCCGCAAAGCCAAAAATCACTCAATAATGAATGGGGTATGTCCTATCAAATACTGGGGTATACAAACAAACATAATCTCCATATGATCTATGTACTAAGGCTCACAATCCGTATATGGTCTCCATATAACTGAGTCCACATCATCAAGCACACGTCGCCAGTACTCCAACTTTCCCAGCTTGGGCTGGACAAGTGCACCTGAATATGCATATATGTATGGCCTGCCTGGTGGCCTAACCCTGGCACATGCTAGCCTCGTGATTGCAATATGTTCCCACGCCCAGATCTGAAGCAAATTCACACCGCTGGCCAAACTTGTCGACCCTCGGTAGACCACTTGATGAAGATCATGATATAAATGAGCCAGAATACAGCTCCCCTAGGCATACCTCTGTGGCTAAGTAATCTCCACTCCAGCATCCTCCCCCACCCAACTGAGAATCCCTTCGATCGATGGTCTGGTCCAAGGAAACCTCCAATAAATGTCGCTAACACGACAACTAAGGCTAGATATCTGCTAAAGTCCACCCACAACACCCAATATCCTGCTATGGATGTGTCACCACAGATCCTCCTCAATGCCTTCGTCCCACCTATCTCCTTGTGGTCATAAACCACAAGAGCACCTACCACAGGAATCCCCAAAATCCTATATACATCCTCTGGTGTCACGATCATCTCACCAGTCGGCAAATGAAAGGTGTTATGATCCGAATGCCACCTCTCAACCAGTGCAGTCAGTAGTCCCCTGTTGGCTCAAATTCCTCGTTGGATAGTCAATAAGGATCCTAGCCCGCAGTCACCTATCCACTGCACCTCTACAGAAGTCAACTCGCCTATCCAATCCCAACATATCGAAAACCACTCTCTAATCTGGAGGTTGTCGAAAACCTCCTATTTTATTGGTCATCACAAGGACAATTAATCAGACTCATACCAATGACTCATATCATGTGTTTTATCATGTCAGTGACCCATATCAATGACCCATATCAACATAATCAATGCATCATATCAAGTGAACTATATCAGTGACCCATATCATGCAATCAAACATATCATGCAATCATTGCTACATCTATCTATCTAGAAATCAAATCTATCATCACAATACTATTTGTTTTCTTTTCTAGGAAAGCAAATTTATCAGAAATCAAATCATTTTCTTATTTGTACTTCAGTCAAGAATGCAAATATGTTTGAAAATCATCATCTACTATTGGGTTTCTATCGTAGAAATCAAATTTATCAGACATTTACTCTTTGTTTTCTATTCTGGGAAGCAAAGTTATCAGTTAATTAGTCAGTCAATCAATCAATCAATCTACTCTTTTTTTTTTAGAAACAAAGTTATCAGACATTTACTCTTTGTTTTCTATTTTGGGAAGCAAAGTTATTAATCAATTATCATATTTTCTATCATTTCTATCCATATCAGCATGATGGTAAATTAATTTACCTATCTATTGACCAAGGAAGTAATGCACACCATCATTTTTCAGCACACTTTAATTATGCCAAAATTTTCCCAGATGCGCTAATTTGCACCTCCAATGCGCTAAAACTCAAAAGCGCCACAGTTTACCTCAAAAGCGCTAAAACTCACCATCTACATTTTGGAACCCTATAAGCGCTAAAACCCTGGATGCGCTAATGTACACAGCGGATGCGCTATTTCATCACATAGAAGCACTACAACACTAAATGCGCTAAACTACCCAGCGGATGCGCTACTTCATTTCCTAGATGCGCTAATTTATCTTTGTTCTAGCCAATTCCTAAATGCGCGACTCTGTGCCCTGGATGCGCTAAAGTAACCTAACCAGCCGACCACCCTAAAAGCGCTACTCTATACTTCATATGCGCTAGAACACTTTATTTTTCCCTACACCTAAAAGCGCTAAAGAACACCCTATATGCGCTACGCAAAACTTTGAATGCACTAAAATAGAGCCACCGATGCGCTAAAATGGAATTTCTAATCCTAAATCCGCATTAAAAACTTGCCAAAATCGATCAAATTCATAAAAATTCCAATCACAAAAGGTTTAATCGACTCACTGGTGGTCCATACGCGGTTGGTCTCTGAAATCGATGGGCCCGCTCAAATTTATGCATGTGAAAAGGGATCTGCATATCGCTAGATCACTATCAGAGCATCAAAATCACTGTAGAAAAAGGATAAAAATGACTTTCACTTTTATCTTTTTTACCTTATATGGGTCAATTAAGGTGGGTTTTGAGGACATTTACTTTATTTTTTCACTAGGGGCATCTTTTACATCAATTATCGGGAGCTAAATCACTGCATCACCAGCAACATATCACCCTCCAATCCAATTTTTATTTATCACATCTTCGAAATCATCATTCGTGATTTACCTCCTGAGGGGGCATCATCAGCATCAAAAATGTATCAGGGGCAAAAAAATTATTTTCTTTGAAGCAATGTGTTTCGCACATCACTTCAAAGAGGGGCAAAATGTATATGTCTAAAAATGGTCATGATTAATCAAGCTTGTCAATTAATTAAATATAAATTATTTAATTAATCTTTTAAAGTCATCTACATATAAATAAATTTAATTATTTATTTATATTGTTCATTTTGATAATTCTTCTACATTAATTAGATAAATAACTTTATTTAATTAATTATCACCTTCCATATCCCTCTTAATTAAATTAAATAAATTTTATAATTTATTTATATTAATTATCATCTTATTCCAAAATTTGAATATTTGAATTTAAATAATGGAATATTCCTCCGAACACCCTCTTCATCTCATAGTTAAATTAAATATTATAAATATTTAATTTAATATATTTTATCACCCCACACAATTAAATATTTTTAATATTTAATTACCTTTTAAATTCATCTCTCACACATAATTAAATATTATGTGTGTGAGAAAATATGATCAAATTTTAAATGAAATCCAAACACATGTTAATAAGACATTAAATCGAAAAAGTTGTAAAAGAAATTTAGAATAATGCAAACCGTAATCGTAGCTTCTCGAAACCGTCTTATCCTCCTCTAACTTCAGCGTTTTGTTGCTTCGAATGGCTCTCAGATCAGCAGGTAGAGCTCAACAAAATGGCAGCATGAAGAACGAGATAAAATCTAAAAATGCATAATACACTAAGAATACCAGATTTTTGAAGGTTGATAATGGAGGAATATTGGTTGCTCAATTCTGCAGCATAACAACGCAATGATGAATGATGGAGATGGATTGAAAGATTGAGGAATGATTTTGGCAGAATGCGGATGTCTGAAGAAGATCCGATCCAAATGGCTTGTGAAAGGCTAGATTTATAGATTTTTGAAGGCAAAAGCTTAGTTGGCAATGATCAACGGTTGAGATTCAGTCTGGCAAGATAAACGGTATAGGATTTTTGAAAGCTTGAGAGGGAGATAGAAGGTTTCCTCTTTTTCAATTTTTCTCATTCAGATCTGAAGGAAGGTTTCTGTTTTGAAGGATGAGTTAGAATGAAATTCATAATGAAATAAATAAACTTACTTAATTATATGAGAAGATGAATTTAGAAATTTACATAATTAAATAAGCAATATTTAATTATATGAGAAAGATAGATTTAGAAAGCCTTAAATTAAATATTTAAAATATTTAATTTAACTATGAGATGAAGAGGAGGAATATTCCATTTTGAATATAAATATTCAAACTTAGAATAATATGATAATTAAAATAAATAATCATAATTATTTAATTTAATTAAGAGGAATGTGGAGATGATACTTAATTAAATAAGGGTATTTATTTAATTAAGATAGAAGAATTATAAGAATGAACAATATAAATAAATAATTAAATTTATTTATATGTAGATGACTTTAGGAGATTAATTAAATACTTGTATTTAATTAATTACCAGACTTATTATAATGTGACCATTTTTAGATGCATACATTTTGCCCCTCTTTGAGATGATGTTCGAGATGATGAGATTTGTGTCGAGTAACATCATTTCAAAGAAGTTAAGGTATGGATAATGGATAATGATAGAAAGATAGGATGGTGGAATGATGATGCCCCCTCGAGAGGATAGGCGGGTTGAACAAACACGGGTAGGCTCTCGAAATGAAATGATAAGGGGAGGGATAACATGAATGATGCAAGATAAGAAGTGGATGAAGGAGATGAATGATACGTTATGCTGCAATGAAGGTGAGTAACCATGATGTTTGATATAGCACTAGACGTTATGCACCAAGATATAAGGACCAAGGTGACGATGTGTCTCATGCCCTAGCATAATACAACGTTGTCTAGACATATGAGGAAATAGACTTAGAGCATTAAAGTCCTAATGCACAAAAGGTATTATGTGACCTTAGATGCAAAGGATAGTGCAAAAAGCTACTCCAATATACACAAGATATGAATATTAGCTAGAATGATACGGATTTGATACAAATGCAAGATAAAATGATAACACACACAAGCAAGCAAGCAAGCATGCACAAATGATACAAAAATAAACAAGGAATTTCCCCCGTCAAGTTGTAAACCGTTGATTGATTGATGATGATGATAGTGTTGTCATTGTGGGGAGCGGCATGTCCCTAGAGCAACACAAGGATGATGATAATTGATTGATTGATTGGTTGATTTACGACAAGATTAGGATCAAGACCAAAGGATGTGATTGGATAATTTGACAAGATTGATTGACTTGATTGGTATGGATTAAGGATTGACTTTGCATTTGGATTATTGCTTGGATTGATTCGATTGAGTTGATTGGATGCAATGGTTTTGATGAAGATGATTGATTTGGTTGAATGGTTGAATGATTGGATTGATTTGAATTGAGATGATGGATTTTTGTTGGATATTTGATTTTTTTGGATTTTTGACATTTTATGATTTTTTAGACTTTTGAAATGTTTTGATTTTTTTGGACTTTGAAATGTTTTTACTTTGTTTTTTAATTTTTGAAATGTTTTGATCCTTTTGGATTTTGAAATGTTTTGATGTTTTTTTTTGAAATGTTTTGATGTTTTTTTTTTTGAAATGTTTTGATGTTTTTGATTTTGAAATGTTTTGATGTTTTTGGATTTTTGAAATGTTTTGATGTTTTTAGATTTTTGAGATGTTTTGATGTGTCAAAGGATGAAAATTTGAGTAGCCTTTGTGCTAGATACCAATGACAAGGGGAAAACCAAGTCTATGTGCAAGGAGATGAATGGGATTGATGGATGAAAGGGTGGGTGATGGGGAAAAAGGCTCATGATATATGGATGGATGGAAAGGATAGGTCATAGTGAATGGAATGGATGTATGCCTCATAAGAGATCAAGGATGTGATTTCCAAAGACTATGTCACATAGGAATAACATGCCCCATTCTAGGTACAATACTTAGGATTTTTCATGATAAAGCTTATGACAATAGGATAATGATAGGCTTGTTTGGAAGGATGAGGTATATCAAGAGATACCCAAGACATGTTTCAACATTTTGCCCCTATATCTTCATCAAGATCAAAAGAAGAAGGGTGGATGAATGGACTCAATATGATAGGTATGTATGATGGCTAAAGATGGTAGGCATGATGGAAATGATATGATATAAAAAGGATAGGTTGGATAGATAAGACATTGTGCCCCCAAGTGTAAGCGACATAGAAGATAAACCTACTCATGATGCCTATTTGCTAGGTTTTCATCATGGTACTTATCCAGGGTGCCTGTTTACCAGGTTTTCACCGTTGGATGAAGGGATTTCTCTTTTATTTTTTTCTTTTTTTTTGACTTTTTGACTTTTGGATAGGAGGGACTCAAGTGTCTAGTTGCATGAAAGTTGATAGTCCCGCTAGGGATGGATGTCATTGCATGGACCATGTCAAGTGTCATTATGCTCATAGATGTTGGTAGGGAATTGCATGAGTGTGAGATGGAGTAGGTAGATGATGGATTATGATGCCTTATGTAAGAATGGATGGGGAATAGTGGATTATGATGCAGATTATGTAGGGGAGATGATAGGGATTATATAGGACTTATGCAAAAGATGAGTGAAAGGTTTATGCAAAAGCATGGACCATAGGGAGGTGATTGGGAAGATATGTAGGATAATGCGTGAAGGATGGGGAGATGGAGGTATGTGGAATTGTTGTGAAATGGAAGGGAACCATGACCAATGGTTGCACACATTGCGATAAACGTTGAAGCTTTTGATGTGGATGGGGTGTAGGAAGCAATGGAGATGTTTTCTTAGGAGGTGGAGGGTGTAGTGCTTTTGGTACCCACATAGACTTAGTATTTTTATGATTTTTATTTTGCTTGTGGGTTTTAGGAATTTGAGACTTTTGAATGGAATGAGAATATGGGATGGAAGTGGATGGTTGGGATTTTTGTGATGTGAATGCCTCATTTGAATTGCTTTCTTTTTTCTTAGGTACCCAAACCATTTTAGTTTTGGCCTTTACTTTTGGAGGTATGGTCTTATATAGCTTTTTAGATGTATTTTGCTTTGAATTTTTGTATTGATGTCCTAAGGCATGAGAACCCTTAGAATTTTTGACTTTATAGGTGGAGGCATTGGAATTATTGCTTTTGAATCCCTTGGGTTTGGTGGAATGAGTGGAAGCTTCATGTTTATACACTGTGTGCATTTGTTGGTCATGATTAGGAATGTTAGGGTATTTATGGATGGAGGGATAAGGGGATTGGATAATGAGGATATTAGGTGTTGGGAGAAGTGGAGGTAGATTAGATGGAGGAATATTAGGAGTTGGAAATAATGGTGGACGATTTGATGGTGGAAGGTGTATGGTCACATGCTTTTGACATTTGTAGGATGATGGAGGGGGGATGGCAACATATGTTTTAGGGATATGATAGGCTCTATGATGGAAAGGGGTGGACTTAGGATGGATGGAGGAAGTACCAACATCTTTAGGTTGTTGTCCTTGGGGTGTATGTCCAAGGTCATAAGAGCGTGGAGGGACTTTGACATGGATGGGCTCCAAAACATCTCGTTCATGAAGGTCTAGAACTTTACCATGGCAGTTCATATTTTGGAGTTTACAATGGACAATGGGAATAGGTGTAGGTGGAACACTAGACACGAGTTCCTTATTGGATGGAGAAAATGAAGCAAGGGAAGATAATGGTTGTTGTTGTTCTAAGGAGGCACATTCATGAATGAGGGTGGAGAGACCAATAGGATATGATGGAGTACTTGCAATGGGGTTGATAATGGGTGATGGAGGATCATTAGGATCTTGATTAGCATTGTGTTCACTTAGATCCAATGTATTTTGTTTGATCTTCTATGTGTGCTTGGGAGGCATATGTCTCATCAAGGGAAGTGGATGTTTGTGCATCATGGATGGGACTAGGTGGAGGTGAATTTGGAATATCTTTCTCATGGATGGGTATAGGATCAAGTTGCTCATGGATAGGCTCTTCATCGTTATGGATATCATCTTGATCATAAAAATGATATAGATTATGGATAGGTTGGATGAAAATAATTTGATCTTGATTAGGACTAGGGCTTGCTGTTTCCACATGCTTGGGAGTAGACTCTTGATATAACTCTTGGGTTTCTTGAATGGAAGTGGAAGGGAATTTCTCATGGAGAGACTTGACATGTTTTTGATGATCAACAACATAGGAGCATGAAAGATGGTGACTTGGACTTACAACAAAAGACTCTTGAATTGGCTCAAGGGGTTGTGGATGACACGGTTGACTTGAAGGACTTGGCATGGCATTTGAGGACTCTTTTGTATGTTCAAGTATATGTGTTGAATGACATGGCGACAATTGATTCCTTGCTTGTAGCCCTTGGGTCACATCCTTTGGAGGTGTAGGGGTGGATTTAGGCAATTTCATGGGTTTACTTTTGAAAAATTTGTACCATGGAGTTGATGTATTGGCAAGTGGATTAGAGGATGGTAAGGGTAATGAAGGGGTTAATGGGTTGGAAAGTGTAGGGACCATTGGATTAGGACTAGGACATGGTGGCTTTAGGATAGGCTTTTGATTGGATAGTGGTATGATATACTCAGAGGGTGCATGAACTAGATTAGTGTTCCCCTTGTCAAATGGAACATGAGAATTGAAAGGCTCTTGATTTTGCTGCCAAGGTGGACTTGGGCTCCTATGTTCTTGTAGTGATAAGGGTGGATGTGTTGATGTGGCATTGACATGAAAAGAAGTGGATGGATTAGATTGGTATGAGGTGGAAGCAGATGAAACATTAGGTTGAGGTGGCATTGGTTGATAATGAATGGATAGGGGATGATGTTGTGGTTGCTGGATTTGACAAGTGGCAATGAATTGATTGGCTTGAGCTAGGAGGTGTTGGATTTGAGGTGATTTAATTTGTTGAAAGTTTTGGAAGAGGGTTTGAAGGCTTTGTATGGTTGGATGGTCTAGGGGTTGGGGTATTTGGTGAAGTGTTTGAAGGAGGTTTTGAAGTTGAGATGCTAGGTCTTTGTGTTCGAATGTGGGCATGGTGTCACACATGTGTGTAAGCTCTTGCACATCGATTTGTTCCTCAAAGTATGTAACATCATTCATGTCATCATTAGAGGTGGTAGGAGAAGCCCCTCGAAGTCTGATTCTATGTTCTGGTTTTGTTTCATGATTTGATCTAGAGAAAGGGACTCCTTGAATGACGATCTCGGGCTTAGGTTTTGTCTCATGATTTGGCCTAGAGGGATAGCCCCCTTGGGTTATGATTTTGGGCTTATGATTAGGATTGGGCTTGTTTATAATTATGACCATTTTGACAAGTAGTGATGGTGATGATGTGGAATGATTAGATTGGATGACTTGGATTGATTAGGATGAAAGTGATTGGATATAAATGTGTTGGAAGAATGTGTAAAGTGACTTGTCTTTATGTGTTTGGTGTTTAGCTTGATTTGGCAATGTTTAAATGAATGATCACACATGCACACACATGAATCACACACGCAAGACACATAAGCAAGTTTGATTTTGAAATTTATGAATGTGATTATTAAGCACACATTTGAAGAAGACACATCAACAAGTCCTAGAACTAGTCAAGTGGGTATGGCCAATTAGGTTTCAAACTAGTTTGAACAAGGTTGACTAAGGATGATTTGAAAGCAAAATCCTATCACACAGCTGGGAGAAAGGGGTAACCCACCCTTCACCTTCACTTCCCAAAGGTATAAAGTTCTTTGGGGCTTAGCCAAGAGTGATAAGATTTTAACTTCCAAACAAGCGTGTCTTTCGATTCACACTTTGATTGAGGTCGTCCCTAGGGGTGATGAAATCCCCTAGCAGGCCTCCTATGAAGGGTTTGACAAAAGCAAACCAAGTGAGGTGTTTGTGATCACACACGCACTTGATTCACACTCACAATGATTAATTTCCCTTAGATTAGAAATGAAATGTTTATAAAACAGCTCAAGCACGTGTTCTTTTTAGATCCCAAATCAAATGTGTAGGAAGATAGTGGTGAATTTTAGACCCAATTTTCAATATGTGATTGAAGACAATATTCATTTTTAAGAGCCCAAATTCATATGTGTTTGCAAACAATGATTAATTTTATGCCCCAAATTGAAATGTTTGACAAACAAGATTAAGAGATTAAGGATGGAATAAGTGCACCTGGTTATTTTCGCTTTCCCAATTGATGTTGTAACTAATTCCAATGCTTTTCCAGCTCTGTATGATTCACCAACAAGTCACCAAGACAAGAAGAAACACATGCATGCAAGCAAAAGTGTGATTAAATCCCAAAACAAACAATTTTTTTCAAAAATGTGAGAATTTGAAAGCTTTAAATCTATCAAATCTGATAAAAACTTATACCATTAGATAGCTTATGAAATTCTGCCCCATTTAAAAAAAAAAAGCTCTGAAAAAGACCAAAAAATGACCAAGATACGGCCATTTTAAGATTTCCTATTAAAATACTGTTTGTATGCGCTAAAACACAATCCAGAATGCTAAATAAGCCCCAAATGCCGTAAGCAGACACCGATGCATGCTAGAAAAAATTTAGAATGCTAAATAAGCCCATATGCCAATTGCATCGCTTATATGCGCCAAAACGATGCTAGATGCCAAAAAAAATTACAGATTTTAAAGAAAGGGCATACCATTTTAATGTGTGAGAAAATTGGAACAAATCAAAATGAAAATCAACACATGTTAATAAGACATTAAATCGAAAAGCTGAGAAGGGAATAAAAAATATGCAAACCGTAACAGCAGCTTCTCAAAACCGTCTTATCCTCCTCTAACTTCAGTGTTTTGTTGCTTTGAATGGCTCTCAGATCAGCAGGTAGAGCTCAACAAAATGGCAGCATGAAGAACGAGATAAAATCTAAAAATGCACAATACACTAACACCAGATTTTGAAGGTTGATAATGGAGGAATGTTGGTTGTTCACTTCAGCAGCATAACAATGCAATGATGAAGAATGATGGAGATGGATTGAAAGATTGAGGAATGATTTTGGCAGAATGCGGATGTCTGAAGAAGATTCGATCCAAATGGCTTGTGAAAGGTTAGATTTATAGATTTTTGAAGGCAAAAGCTTAGTTGGCAATGATCAACGGTTGAGATTCAGTCTGGCAAGATAAACGGTATAGGATTTTTGAAAGCTTGAGAGGGAGATAGAAGGTTTCCTCTTTTTCAATTTTTCTCATTCAGATCTGAAGGAAGGTTTCTGTTTTGAAGGATGAGTTAGAATGAAATTCATAATGAAATAAATAAACTTACTTAATTATATGAGAAGATGAATTTAGAAATTTACATAATTAAATAAGCAATATTTAATTATATGAGAAAGATAGATTTAGAAAGCCTTAAATTAAATATTTAAAATATTTAATTTAACTATGAGATGAAGAGGAGGAATATTCCATTTTGAATATAAATATTCAAACTTAGAATAATATGATAATTAAAATAAATAATCATAATTATTTAATTTAATTAAGAGGAATGTGGAGATGATACTTAATTAAATAAGGGTATTTATTTAATTAAGATAGAAGAATTATAAGAATGAACAATATAAATAAATAATTAAATTTATTTATATGTAGATGATTCTTTAGGAGACACTGTCAATTTTGCATTTAATTAATTACCGTGACTTATTATGTAGATGACCATTTTAGATGACTTATTATAATGTGACCATTTATATCAACCTTCAAAAATCGCATTCTTAGTGTATTATGCATTTATTTTAAATCTCGTTCTTCATGCTATCATTTTGTTGAGTATGATCTGTTGATCTGAGAGCTATCTGGAAAACAACAAAACGCTAAAGTTAGAGGAG
Source organism: Sequoia sempervirens (assembly GCA_007258455.2). Classification (NCBI taxonomy): domain Eukaryota; kingdom Viridiplantae; phylum Streptophyta; class Pinopsida; order Cupressales; family Cupressaceae; genus Sequoia; species Sequoia sempervirens. The sequence goes on along the minus strand of VDFB02012211.1, from coordinate 133,404 downwards.
GATAAGAGAGGAGGATAAGACGGTTTCGAGAAGCTGCGATTACATTGTGGGATAGGATCGGATCACGGTTGACCCCTCACAGGATAGGCGGTGATTGATGCTTAAGCCAGAGACCCTTATTGGCGATGCCGCCAATTAGGGTCAATAGAGGTTTGTTGACAGCCCTCGCAGAGAGATGGAATTCGGAGTACAACACCTTTCACATGCCGACCGGTGAGGTGACAGTGACTCCTGAGGATGTATACAGGATTTTAGGTATTCCGGTGGTTGGAGCCCTTGTGTATTACGATCACAAGGAGATTGGAGGTACAGATGCTATGAGGAGAGTGTATGGAGATGTGAGGATAGCCGGGTACTAGGTACCATGGGCAGACTTTCATGGATATCCAGCCTTGCCAACAGTTTTGGGTGCTTTCATTGGAGGCCTCCTTTGTCTGGATTGCTGGGGAAAGGGGTTGTTAGTAGGCCGGGGTAGTATTCTCAAGTAGATGATACTACAGCCGTGGAGATATGCGTGGGGGAGCTGTATGTTAGCTCACCTTTATCATGATTTGCACTAGGTGGTTTACAGGGGATCCACTAGTCTATCCTGCGGAGTTACGGTGCTACAGATTTGGGCCTGGGAGCATTTTGCTGTGACAAGGCTGGCATGTCCCAGAGTGAGGGCACGAGGCAGACCCTACATTTATATGTATTCTGAGTTCCTTACCCAGCCCAAGCTGGGCAAGGTAGACTACTGGAGACGACTTCTGGATGACATTGATACGGTCATATGGCGACCGTATTTAGATTGTGAGCCATGGGCTACTTCTAGATGACCTCGTCTACGGTCATATAAGCGACCATACCGCCCAGATTGTAGGCATGGCGTGATGATATTGAGATGCCTATGTACGTATGTCACGGTTTCTACAATAGGGAGGACTCCTTTATTTGGAGATTTTGGCATTCTTGGTCTGGCGATTCGGTTTACCACGGGGATACGCGGTTACACTATGCGGGCGAAGATGAGGCGGATAGAGGCCATGCACATTGTGTACCGGGCCACCTATCACAGTACATGGCCTTAGCACCTGAGGCATGGGTAGACAGACGAGACGTAGTGGATGCTGGGATGTCCGATGAGTATGCTGCCTATTTTCACACACATCCCTTTCCATGATTTACCAGTCCGGATGAGCGGTGCTTAGATGCATACAATTACTATTTAATTATGCGAACTTCTAAATTCATCTTCACACATAATTAAATATTACTTATTTAATTATGTAACCTTTTAATCTCATCTTCACATATAATTAAATATTACTATTTAATTATACGAACTTCTAATCTCATCCTCACATATAATTAAATAAGTTTATTTATTTAATTATGAAATTCATTCTCAACTCATTCTTCAAATGGCAAACTTCCTTTTATTCTGAAAGAGAAAAATTAAAGAAGAGGAAACCTTTTATCTCTCACTCAACCTTTCAAAAATCCCTAACCGTCCATCTTGACAAGTTTGATCACAACCGTTGATAAAAACAGCCAATCAGGCTCTTTCAAAAACTCTTTTAATACAGGTGCAAATCCAAGCATTGGTTACGAATACAGACACATGAACACACATACGCAATTACGCTTTTGCATTCACAGCTTTAGCATTTTAGCGATAATCATATCTTGATAATCATCTTATCATAGCATAATCTTGCATCTTAGTATGGTATGCATATTAGTTTATATCTCATTCTTTAGTAGTCCATTTTTTTGAGCTTGATCGGTTGGATCTTAGAGCAATTGGAAACAACAAAACGCTGGAGATAGAGAGCAATAAGACGACTTCGGAGAGGCTACAATAAGAGTTTGTTTGTTTGTTTAATCTTCTTTTAGCTTCTTTGATCTAATGTTTTATTGATTGTGTTTTGAATTCATTTAGATAATTGACATATTTTCATACACATAGCAAGAACCTTGAGGCTAAGTTCTATAAGATCACAAAAATACGTAAGAATGATAAAGAGCCTACATCCCCCTTCTCATTTGTTGACCCATCTTCCCTTGTATCTACCTTAGAATCCAAAATGCCCATTATGCAAAACATACCTGACATCAAGGCACTAATCAAGGATGATGGTTGTGGGGATTATAAACTAAAGAAGGATGATTTTATGTTGGGAGAGCTACCTCTTTCACCCAAATCTCATGGGAAACCCAAACCTATCAACTAAGTGGCTAAAACATTGAAACCAACATCTGCCACCTTTACTAAGTGGGGAGACTTGAACAAAGAAGATGTCAATGAGGAAGATGTATCTAAACTGCTCTATCAGGACAACCTACACATGCCCGTTCTTCCCATTGAAGATGAAAATAAAGCATTACAACTAATGATGGGATGGGGATACAACAAGAATGAAAATATGGGACAAATGATAATAGTTTTCTAGAACCCATCGTTCCTAAGAGACGTCCAAAGAATCTTGGCTTAGGATGTACTACTAGCAAGGTTACCCTTATTGGAAAAGGTACTTCTAATAAACAGGTTGAGGCTTCCTCTTGGTTACCAACATCACGTGATACTAACCTTGATGAATTTTTGTGTGATGTTGCTAGTTTATTTGAGGATAAATCTCTCTTTATGATATCCACAACATCTTTCACCACAAATGACCAAACCAGTAAATGAAGCCTAGTATACGCTCAACTCATTGACTGGGACCAATGAGGACTACCAATTCTAGATATATTCAAAAGCAATGAAGCGGTTTTAGAATTCATGGGACTCCATGACAACTTATCATGTGGGGATCACAAAGCATGATTTCATATAGAACTAGACACATAGGTGTACTATGGGGAGATGATTGAATCCCTCAGTTGCAAACTTGATGAAATCAGAATAATATGTAGATTTTTAAGTGAAAACCACATCTTACCACTTTCAAATCACAAAATAGTAAAAAGAAAGGACGTATCCAAAGGTGAAAACCTCTTTGAGGCACCCAAGGATAAGGAATTCAATCTCCCCCTTAGGGAAATGCATCTAGAAAAATCAACAATATTGGAAAAAAAGGTTACTCTAGTGAATGTAGGAACATAAGAAGCACCTAAGATAACCTTCTATGCCGAGTCATTGTTAGATGAAGAACAAAAAAAATTAGTGGCATTCCTAAAAGAAAGAAGGGAAAAATTGCATGGTCCTACACAAACATGCTTGGAATCGGTCCTAAAGTGGTTGTGCATCACTTAGCAGTGTATCTTGAAGCCAAACTAGTCAAACATAAATTGAGAAAGATGCACCCTCAAATAGCACTCCTAGTTAAACTAGAGCTACAAAAGCTTCTTGATGTCGAATTTATCTGACCAATTGACTATCTTGAGTTGGTTTCCAACCTGGTGACAATCTCCAAACCCACTGGGGGCATCAAAATATGCACAAATTTCAAGGACTTGAATAAAGCATGTCCAAAGGATGATTTCCCTCTTCCCAACATTGCCATCACTGTCAATTTAACCGCAAGACATGAAATGCTATCACACATGGATGGATTTTCAAACTATAACCAAATCATGATCGCTAAGGATGATCAACACAAAACTACATTCACTTGTCCATGGGGGAAATATTGTTGGAACATGATGTCGTTTGGGGTAAAGAATGCAGGAGCAACTTATCAAATGGAAATGACCCTAATATTTTGTGATATGATCCATAAAATAGTCGAAGACTATGTGGATGATATTTTGGCCAATTCAAAAGAAAGGAAGGAGAACATAGAGATATTAGGACCCATCTTCAATAGGCTGAAAGAGTATAAGGTACGATTGAATCCAAAAAGTGTGTGTTTGGGGTTACATCAAGAAAGCTACTTGGCTACATAGTATCACAAAGAGGGATAGAGATATATCTAGCAAAGGTAAAAGAAATCCTAGACATGGAGCCACCACAAACATTGAAACATATGAGAGACATACAAGGTTACAATCCATTAAGAGATTCATAGTGTAGTTGTTAGACAAGATCCATGCTTTCTCGCATCTTCTCCATAAAGGAATAACATATAAATGGGATAAGAAATGTGATAAATCCTTTCAACAGATCAAGGACTACCTATTATCACCTCTAGTTCTCATGCTACTGATACCAAACAAACCATTGATCCTATACATTTTAGCTACATTAGTAGCACCAGGTGCCCTTCTAGCCCAACATGATGAAATAGGAAAAGAAAGAGCCATCTATTACATCGGTAGGACCTTGGTAGCATATGAAATGAATTACTCATCCATTAAGAAGGCATGCTTAGCAATGGTGTTTTCTTCACAAAAACTCAGACATTACATGATTTCACATCAAATCAAGCTTAGTGCTCAGATTGACCCATTAAAATATTTGTTATCCAAAGAAACTCTCACTGGGAAAATGGCCAAATGGGTAATGATATTAACAAAGTTTAACATAGAATATGTGGAGTGCAAGGATATCAAAGGACAAGTAATTTCCAATCAACTATCAGAAGCACCCATTTATGTGGAGAATCTTTTGATATCTGAGTTTCCTGATGAATCAGTGTTTCTCCTCACTGCAACAGATTAATGGAAAATGCACTTTGATGGATCATATAACCAACATGGATCGGGAGTAGCTTTCTCTTTATCACCCCTCAAAGTGATTATATTCCAAAGTCATATCGATTGTCATTTCCATGTACCGACAATATTGCTAAGTATGAAGCTCTAATAACGGGGTTAAGAATAGCACTCCAATGGAAGATACAAGAGTTAAAGGTCTATGGGGACTCACAACTGATTGTTAACCAAGTCAACGATGACTACCAAACCAAGGATGATAAACTCACCCCTTATAAGAATATTGTAGAAAGTCTTAAGGACTTCTTCATTGATGTAACCTTTGAGCAAATACCTCGTGTGAATAATCGAGCAGTAGATGCCATGGTGACAATTGGGTCTTTGTTAGACATGCCACACAACGTCCTTCAATGTGAATTCTTGGTAGAATAGCTTCTATACCAGCTTTAAAAATTATTGAATCCAAATTTGTGTGTATAATGATTGGTCCTAGTTCCCCATGGTATCATGATATATTCACCTATCTTAGCAAAGGTACCCTCCCATCTAATATCACCTCTAACCTAAAGAAAACCTTAGTTAAAAAGGCATCCTGATTTGCAATCTTAGGTGATACCCTATATTGTAGAAGCATCGAGGAGACATTACTACGATATCTCAACCAAGAGGAAGCCTTGACCACCTTAACAGAAGTACATGAAGGAATTTGTGGTTCCCATTATAGTGTTATGACCTTATCCAAGAAACTGTTGAGGATGAGGTATTACTGGCCAACCATGCAAAGAGAGGCTCATTAGTATGTGCAAAAGTGTATCCAATGTCAAAAACATGGAAACCTTATCCATGCTCCAGCTTAGGAGTTACAACCAATGGTCACACCTTGGCCTTTCTCATAGTGGGGGCTTGACCTCATAGGAAAGATTACCACCACCTTATCTAATGTCCATAAATTCATCATCAGACCACTAAGTACTTTACTAAGTGGGTGGAAGCCATTCCCATGACTTATATAATGGGGAAGAAAATCTCCAAGTTTATCCTGCATTACCTTATTTTCCGCTATGGTGTTCTGCAAGTTGTTATCTAAGATAACATAACACCCTTCAATAATTAGGATGTAAGAGATCTATGCCAATGATTTAACATTCAACATCAGTTATCTACCCCCTATTACCCCCAAGGCAATGATCAAGTTGAGGCTACAAACAAGACCTTTCTTAAGATCCTAAAGAAAATGGTCAATGAAGCTAGTCATGAGTGGCATCTACAGTTAAACCCCACCCCATGGGCTTACAAAACTATTATCTACATGCCTACAAGTTCAACCCCTTTCTCCTTAGTCTATGGATCTGAAGCCATTTTAGCTATTGAGGTTGAGCTTCCCTTGCTGCAAGTGTCACTACAAAATTTGATCACTAACGAGGAATATAGGGTGTGTCGGCGAAATGAGTCAGAATTACTGGATGAGTGTCATTAGGATAACAAAGGAAATTTTGAGCCTAATTGGTTGGGCCCATTTGTGGTTGTGACAAGCTATGGATCAGGATCCTACCAATTATCAATGCCTGAAGGAGAATCCTTGCAAGAGCCAATCAACAGTTTACATCTCAAAAAAATGTATGCCTAGGCTTGAAGGGTGTAAATCTATAAAATATAAAATATAAAAAAATGATAAAAATCCAAAAAAATAAGAAAAAGGATTGAAAACAATAAAGGAAAAAAATCACCCTCTAGTGAAAACCACTTCAGTGGCACTTTGGGCAAGTACCTTGGTGAAAACCTGGCAAATAGTTGCCTTGCGTAAATAAGCACCTCCATCTATTTTGGCTCTTTGGCTTATCATGCTTCGCATCACATTCATCCAATTTATTCCATCACCCATCCACATTCGTATCATAGCTTGATATTGTAAAGTATCATATTCCCCTTAGTACTACCTGACACATTCCTAATGTCAGTTTGTCCTACCTATATCGAGGTAGTCTATCACATCACGCTGAGGAAATTTTTTATGCATCGTTGAGGAAATTTTTTATGCATCAGATTGGGTTCTTGTATATCTTAAGGTTATTTGAAATCTCATCAAAAATCCCAAAAACATTTAGAAACCTCATCAAAAATCCAAAAACACTTGAAAAATCATCAAAAAATCCAAAAAACATTTGAAAATCTCATCAAAATCCAAAGAACATGTGCAAAATCCAAAAATATCAAAATTTTGTATAGGCAAAAAATCCAAATACATCCAAAAAATTGTAAAGTCAAAACCCAAAACATCAAAAACACATCAAAATCCCTAAACAGGTCAAAATATCAAAAAAAAAAAATGTTACCTTGTCGAACTATGTTGTCTTTGAGCTTGAATATAGGAAAGGCCATCATTGATGTGCCCACAAGACACTCTAAGTTAGGAGTCCGTCATAAAAATTAACACTCCATTAAATGTTCAGATTTCATTAATAAACAGGTCAAATTCAGTCAAACTACATGGTATCTACATGTATAGCATAGGAAAGGCTCATCTTTGATAAGCCCCCGAGGCCGTAGGTTAATCCCCTTTAGGTCTCAGTCAAAATTGAAAAAACTAAAAACATTTGAAAAACTATAAAAAACCCTAAACAACCTCAAATAATTAAAAACTAAAACATTCACATAAACATTCAGCAAAAGACCAAAAACAACCTCAAATCATTTTCAAAACATCAAAAACATTGAAATATTCTAGAAAATGCCAAAACCATCCATCACATTCCGCTTTCACCAGCAATAAAACTTCATCCATGATAAATCAATCATCATCTTTAAGCTTTGGTAAAATAAGTAGAAAAACAAGTGTCATAAGTCATGAAGTGTGAGCCTAAAATGTCAAAATCCGAAGTTTAGATCATAGGTAAGTGATTCAATAGCATTTGTATCAATGACCTATCAAACACTTAGTCTTAGTCAAAACATCTGATAAAAATACCCTAGGATGCATCCTTCCTACAGTGGGAATCAACATCAAAAATCACCTTAGCCATGTTATGTTGGAAAGAGATAAAGATAACATTGATTGCTTGATGTTGATCTTTTCTTATGATTTATCTTATTGACCTATTCCAAGGACCTCTCAATGATGTCTCAATGATTTAGAGAGAAAGGAATGGGGAATTGATCATTATCTGTTCATTTGTTGTGTTTGTGGGGTATTCTTGTAAAATAATCTTGGCACATACTTGTTTATTGTGTGTAGAGAGGTATTTTAGAGTAGATTGTTGACTAATGCATATGCTTTGTAGCCCAAAATATTCTAAATTTTTAAACTACATTCCAACAAGGTTTCTGTATGTCAATGTGTGAACAAGTAGTATCCTATCTATTTGTAGAGTCAAAGTCCATCACACTAGATACAAAGCCATCTTGGTTATCCATACCGTGATGCATTGTTTCTATGTGTTATATCAAAAATAAGGAATGACGAAGAGTCCCAATCCCAGAAATGAGAAAATCATCAATCTCGTCACCATAATCTAATAAAGTCTCGATGAATCATGGACTTATTGGACTTCTGAATCAATCTCAAAATCAATGGTCAATCCATTAATCTTATTCTTCTATCTTTTTTTCCACGCAAACATGGTATCATGATAGCCAACAAAAAATCATAAATGTATCCATCTTGCATCCAAAAACCATTAGCACACATACATCTTGCATAATCATAGCATACTCATATCATATCATAAAGAAAGTGACAACATCATCATATGGGAAATCATATCCATCTCATCACGTCATAGAAAGATATTGAAAAAGAAAATGAATTATCCATCGCATTGCATCCATATCATACATCACATCGCATAAGAATCACATCATAGATCATCTCATATCACATGGCATAAATAAGGAAGTGCATCCATAACATAAAAAAATTGCGTCCATACATAATCATAACACATAAAATAAATACATCACATCACATATAATAAGGCATCACGTCATAAATTGAATCAATCCATCTCATATATATCTCAAAAATGAATGTTATGGTACAAATATCAGTCAAAGTGTAACTATAATCAAAAGTACATATACAAGAGGCTACCAAGGCTAAGCGGATGAATGCATATACATGTAAATTAGGTTGTATATTAGAAGTGTGTCTGCAAAATGAGCATGAGCTACCCCTTTCTTTGTCAGTCATCATGTCTCAATTGATCCTATCTATGGATTGGTTTTCTTGGTTTCCTAACTGAGGTCTTCCCACCTAACTCGCTAGGGTGTATGATCGGGGATATTTTGTGAAAATAAAATGTCTCTAATACTCCATATTTGGCACCATCGAGAAGAGCTCGATATCTTAATTCCGGTGAAACTTGAGCGAGCAAAAAGGTGTCCATTTGCACAAGTTATGGCAGTCAAACCTTAGGTCAAACTACCATCGGGGTCATCCGAGCGAAAAATGATTGTTTGAAATTGATGGAAGCGTCAAGTCAAAGAGCTTCGTCAAAGGCGATTGGGCAACGTTCGTTTCATCAAAATTTGACACCATATGCTCAAGATATCGGTAGTCAAAGTTTAGTTGACTTGGTGGTACAACTGGTGACATCAGCATGATGTCAACATGTGACATGGCAATTGACTAGATGGTGACATGGAATTTTAGGTGATGTGGAAAAATCTCACAAAAAAATTCACGTACCATTCTTTATTTTTGAAAATAAAGTGTGGAGGCTTATTTTATCTCACAAAAAATCCATCGGATTTTGTGGGATCCCAAGATTTTGTGGGATTAGTGGATTTGGTGGGATTAAAACAAAATCTCATAAAACAAAACAAATATTAACCCCTTTAATAAATGAATAAACTCAAATAGCCCGTGAATATAATAAGACAAGGAATTAACAAACAAATTCCAAATGTTTTATTAAGGGGTTGTTTAATGTTTTTATTTTTAACGGGGAAGTTATTGGTTTTATATAAACGGGTAGTGTTTTTTTGTAAGGTTTATAATTATAAAAGACAAAGGAGGGGGGTTGAATTTTTATTTTATTTATTATGGTGGTTTTAACCCCATATGCAAAATTTATGTATAAAAGGGGGTTTAGGTGTGAGAGTTTTATTCATGGAGATTTTTCAAGACTAGGTGTTGGAGAAACAGGGAGATTTTCTTGTGGAGTTTTTTGAGCCATTTTCGAGCGACAGAGTATTGTTATGCTGCCAAAGTGCTAGAAGGAATGGTCTTGGTACATTTGTAATCTTTTTTGGAGATTAATCGGATCGGTCTCACTCTATTGGAGCGGACCCGGAGACGTAGTCACGATTGTGGCGAACTCCGTTATCAGATTGTTTGCATTTTTTTTCTCTCCTCTCTCATGTTCTATTTTTCACCTTAAGTTTTAAGACTTTAATGCATAAGTTTCAATAATGTATGCATGAATTGTGTTTCCATTAAGTTGTTATAATTAAGCATTCAGATTCACAATTAGTCTAGATCTTATACAGATCAAGTGGTATCAGAGATTTTGGTGACTATTATTGCAGTTGGTTTTGAATGCTAACAAGATCCAGGATTCAGAAGGGCGAAGGAAAGCTTGAGGAATATAATCCTGAGATCAGGAAACGAAGAACTTTTCTGAAGATGTCTGTGTCTAGAATGGAGGTACCTGAGGAACTCAGTGAGCAGGAGTTTCGAAGAGCTTTCTGGTAGATGAGAGCTGCATTGGATATGCTACTCAAAGAAAGGGAAGAACACATGAAACATGAAGAAGATCATGGAGATAGTAAAAGCAAGAAGAAGCAATTAGGAGGTGGTGATGAACCCCCAAAATCTCCTCCGTCTACTCCTCCTTCTTCTCCTTATTCTCCTTCTTCTACACATTCTCTTTCTGGTAATCTTTTTAAGGGTGTACTTAAGCCTCAGATTAAATTGGATGTTAAGTTTGAACTACCTAAGTATTGTGGTGAATTAGATGCTGAAAAACTAGATGACTGGATTTAGCAAGTAGAAGTTTATTGTAGAGTTCAAAATCTCTTTGATGATGCTTCTAGGATCCAGTTAGCCACTCTTCGGTTGGGAGGTACAACTCTTACTTGGTGGGAGAGTAGGACTAGAGCAGAAATTTCACAGCATGGTAGAGTCAATTTATCTTGGTTAGAATTCATTAATGCTCTTAAAAAAAAAATTCTATCCCTTAGGTCACATGCAACAATTAATGATGAATTGGCAAGTGTTTAAACAAGGGAAAGGTCAAACTGTCCAAGAGTACACCCATTAATTCAGAAAGAAGGCTATTGCATTAAATGTACCTTTGTACACCCAGGATACTTTGTTAAAGTACATAGGAGGTCTTCACTCATATCTCAGACATTCCATTTTGGTATTGAACCCTTGTAATTTGGATGAAGTGTCTGTTCAAGCTACACACTTAGAGTCAAGGGGAAAGGGTTCTTTCATTGATAATGATAACTCTGTAAAGAAATCTTCTAAGAATGCAGAGAAAGGGAAAGGAAAGAAGACAACTACAGTCAAGAAGGATGACAAGTTTTCTTGCTCTCATTGTGACAAGAAGGGTCATGATGAAGATCATTGTTGGAAGTTGCATCCCGAATTGAAGCCTAAGTGGGCTCAGAGACAGAATCAGAAATAGAAGGGTAAGGAGAAAGCCACAAATGTTGTTATGGATCTTGGTTCGATTCTGATGATGAAACTAAGATAACAGCTATGGGTTTGAAAGGTAAAGCTCCTAATTTTAGTGTTTCCTTTGATAGTTGTGCTTCTACTTCTAAAGTTAATGATGTCTCTGAAGATAAGAAAAGGAATGAGCATTTCATTTAAGGGTTGTTGCTAAGAACATTAAAATTGATGCACTCATAGATAGTGGTTCTCAAGTTAACTTAATTTCTGAAGATGTTGTAAGAAACTTGGGATTGAAAACTACACTGCATAAGAAACCTTATCCACTAGGTTGGATTTGCGAGAATGATAAGTTGCAAGTAACAAGACAATGCACTTTAAAATTCGCAATCACTAGTAAGTTTGTGGATGAAGTACAGTTTGATGTGGTTCCACTAGATATTGTGGGATAGTTCTAGGTAGCCCTTATCTATATGATCGGAAAGCTATTTTCTATAGGGAAAAGAATCATTATCATTTGTTTAAAGATGGCATTCAATATATTGTACATTCTCACAGGATTAAGGTTGATCGTTCTTTTACAAACACAGGGCAATTAAAGAGGGTGATTAATGCAAGTAAAGATTTAACTCTTATGTCTATCAACAGGTGGTTCTACATGAACTTGGAGTAGCTAACCAGGGTCAGATGTCGCAAGATGCACCCACAGTACAACATGAGGGAATGGTGATTGAAAGCATTGATGGTCCCTTGGGTAAAAATGTTTTTGTTGTGAAGGATCGATATGTTGTTGATTTATTCTCTTTCATCTTTGCATTATTGTTTAGCTTGATGCTAGTCAATGTTTGTTGGTTAGTGGCTACGACAGTTGATGTAGATGCTTATGGAAGTGATAGAATGATGTTTATGTTCAACAATGTTGTTGCAGTCTTTGTTGTGATTGTGAGCAGGTCTACATTTGTATAGATGATACAAGACAAGTGGGAAGGCCCGGTCCTCACTCGATGTTTGGGGAGGCCAAGTTCTTACTTTATGTTTGAATAAATGCCACTTTTGGAGGTCCAAA